>JAVQJL010068059.1:0-17741 GCA_036024295.1 Nannoperca obscura
ATCGGGTTACTCGCCCCTTAAGTGGTAAAACAAATATCAATAAGTATTTATATAAGAAATACAAGGGTACAAGGGTTCTCTGCTGATTGGTCAAATGCCACAATCACATGGCCTGTGATGTAGGTTGACCTTTGCTGATTGGCTGGGTGAAGACCACATGATTCTTGAACTCACTGAGACAGGGGTGGGCATGATATCTAACGAGCGGAAATTACCAAAAGTAGTTACTTGCCCGATAAAGGGCTAAGTGGACTAGGCAAGTGGGGGTACCCTGTACATTTCACTCACGTAGCGTTTTTTGTATAAAATACACTAGAGTAGTCGTTTTTCCTTTAGAGAAAGGGCCCTAGTCAGGACCTGTTTTGTTTTGTTCATTTCAGTTTCTTTGGCGCACTGTTGAGTCCCTTTTTCCTCCCACCTGTGAAGTTCTGTTTTATAAAATCTGTGTTTACAATAAACCCACCCTTTACTTTCTACGGCCGCTCCGTCCTGTTGCCGTCCTAAAATTCCTAGATCAAAAGGGGGATCTCTATCTATCTATCTATATACCCCCCCCCCCCCCCCCCACACACACACACACACAACACCCCCACCTCGCCATTGAGTGTCGTTGATGCTGACATGTCCCATCTGGAAGCTCTTCCCTACATGTGCTGCATAGACATTTCTCGACTCACTTTCCCTTTCCCAGGAGGCCTGATTGTGAAGCTCCTTTAATGATGTGAAAAAGGAGACTGAGATTTCAACACAACAACTGGACTTATGAATGCATTCTGGACACATTCCTCCCCCTAATGCTACAGGATCAGTTTCCTCAATAGGTGGAGAATAAAGGGAGATCAAAATGGTAGCAATTTGCTGCGAATCCCGGAGTCTTTAACACCTTGTTTGTTCTGAGGGGCTCTTTGTGTAAGGTCAGAAAAGTGAAACCTATTTTAAGCTGACATGGGTGAGACACTTTGTGGCATGTGTGATAGTATACTTGCATCTGTAAACAAAGCATGAAAGGTTTGTTGGATGCTTGAAACTTGTTGGCTTAGCAGGCGGCACTGTTTCCTGTGGAAAGTCTATGCTAAGTGTGCTGCTGTAACAGGCGAGGGTGTTCCCTTGGCCGGAGGAGAGAATGAAATAATCATTAATACATCTGAAGGGTAAATGATGTCATACACAGTGAATACATGTCAGACCGTACGAGATGTTTGCAGAAAGAGAGAGAGTAACACTTTAGACTATAGTGTTTCACGAGCACAGATACGTTACACACTGTAACATACACTGCACACAACAATATAGGTGTGTACCCAAACACCACACGCACTCAAACACACATAGGCTACACGTGTAGCCCAATCCATTGATGAAGGGTAGGATGATCTGCTTCCAGTTAGGTTGCACACTGTTCCTGTTCAAAGAGATGGATCCAATTTCAGGACATGCTTTTAATGAAACTCAAACTGAAACACGTTTCTGATTGGAGGGGAAAAGATGGAGAATCAAGAGCTGTTGCAGAGGTGACCTGGGCTAGAGCGTGCTCACAGCTCTAAACACCAGCTCCTCACAAAAAGCCAACTCCAAACAAGTCCCCTCCAAAGCATCCTGTTCCTGCAACAACACAAAGCAGCCTGACAAACGTAGGCAGATTTTATACCTTTGTTATCTAGAATTACAATTTGTTTTGAAAACTCTATGACATATGGATAAACTACAATTTAGATTGCTTATGACTTCCAGAAATGTAAAGGCCAAAAGCTGAGGCTATTGAAAGCTTGGAAAGCTTTGAAGATGAGGAAACTTATCGCAAACATATGTAGTCTTATGCAGCACACTCATGAAAAGTATACATCATGAATAAAAGAAAAAGTTCTTTCTCTTATGAGAAATTGTTTAACCAAATATTTAAAAAGAGTCCATTTTGAGCTTAATTCGTTTACTGTGTAAGATTTCTTGCATTTAAACTAACTACATCTAAAGCAATAGTTCAACATTTTGGGAAAACGTTGATTTGCTTTCTTGTCGAGAATTAGATGAAAAGATTGATATCCCTCTCATGACTGTATGGTAAATTTACATCTACAGCCAGCAACTGTTAACTTAGCTTAGCTTAGCTTTGTGCAAAGGTAACAATTTCTGCATACCAGCACTTCTAAAGCTTACTAATTGACACATCTCATTTACATAAAAAAAAACCCAAAAAACTGTAAGTAGCATTTTTATGGAAATGTCCTGAAGTTTTGTCATTTTGCACATAACCCCCCATAAAACAGCAACTAGTTGTTTTTACACTTTGGCTTTTGTACAAATTAAACAAATGAGATACAACATGTTAAGTAGAAAGCCTTAGAGGTGCTGCTAGACTTATTTGGTTCCTTTTTGACAGATCCAGGCTAGCTGTTTCCCTTTTCCACTGTTTATGCTAAGCTAACACTACATCCACACTAATACATTTTAGTTTTAAAATGCATAACATGCCTCACTACTCCAGCGTTTTCAAAAAGTTAACATAAAAAAATGCTCCTTCAGACAGTCTACTGCTGCTATTTAGAAATGGAATTAAAACCATTTTTGAACCTCAGCTCAGCACATAGGACTACACTGGGAGCACAAATCCTATTCAAATGGTCCGTATCAACATCCCAGAGGTGAGCTGACATCCATTCAGCCAGTCAGACAAGTAGGAAGGTTCATTACATTCTCCACAGAGACTGCTGTGTTTGGTGGTCCGCTGCCCCGAGGACTCTGAGCTCAGCCTGCACCTGTGGCCGGTCGTGTCCAGAGCTGAAGAAAAGAAAACAAATGCCGTAAATAACAGCCCCTCTGCTTAATGGGGCTAGTGGCCACGCTCATTAGCCGTGAAGAACAGAAGGTTTGAAGTGACTTATAGCACAATGGCTCTCAGATAGCACTTCATCGTGTGAGCGGTCTCCAGTTGTGGTGTGCATGAATAACCTTGTGATGGTATCAGTTTAAACTGTGTGCTGGATAAAAAAGGCAGATGTGAGAGAAACGACTGTAAAGTTTTGGTGCAGAGGTTAAATATACGGGTTGCCCACATTTGCCAGGAGAAACAAGCGGAAAGTCCAACACAAACATCATTGTCTGCTACTGAGGCACAAAGACTGAGGGTTAGTGCATCAAAGACTCATTCAAGGACATGGAGGTAAACTGTCTCAGATCCAACACAAGCTGAAACTTGAGAATGCAAACGAAGTATTTCTACATTCACTATCTTGTTATTTTCATTTTAAAGAAAGAAAAGCTGATTTTCCCCCTATTTGTTGTGCAGGTATTGTCCTGAAAAGTCAATACAACTGTACTGTGTCTCCAGACAAAGACATTATTTTCTGTAATGTGTTCATAGTAGTGAATAGAAGCTTTACTTCACCACCTCTTCTCCCTGTTTCGCTCTGTGGACAGGATTTTATTTATAACAAGGGTGTAATTTATGAGAATCTGAAGGCCCTGACTACTCCATAACCCAGGTCAGACTCACTCATTCTTCAGCATGACAGGACTGGGCTCCTGGAGTTATGGGATCAAGGCTGATGTCTTACAGAACACCGCTCGGGGGAGCAGGTATCTGTACTTTCTTATTTTATCAGCTCTCCAACAAGTGAACATGAACACAGGCCCATATAAATCATTTGCTTCTGATGACAAGCCGAAGGCAGCAAGGCAGAGCATCCTCTGATGTCGTACATATGTGCCATCTTTTTTCCCCCTTTAGAACAAATATAGCATTACAGACTGAGCTCTGCTCATGCCTCTGTGTTGGTGTAGTACACCACACTAAATGAGTTGTGCTACAATTAGTGACCATTTTAGCCCATAGACTTCACATTGGCATGACATCACACACTTCAAAATCTATAAAAAGGCAAAATATAATAATTTACCTACTTTTTTCAAGGTGTCCTGTCAACAATTTTACAGACGTGTCTTTATAGTGGTCTATGATGAAAATGCTTTTTGGGCCGCAGGGGATTTTTTTCATTGTGAGATAAACTGGCATGAGATGCGTTACTGCCTTTATGGTCCCCAAAAGTGAGGTGTGTCACTTGTGTTAGCGGTCCTGTTTTAGGTAACCAGATTTGAAAATGGTCTTAAAACTATTGAAAATAGCATTTTGTAGTGTGTGTTATCTGCTAAATTACCTCAAAAGTACCACACGGTTGATGTTAGCCTTTTATGTTAACATTTATGTTAGCCCTAGAATAAAATTGAAAACAAAAAGCCTCTCTTGCGTTGTTAGTGTCAGTGTACATAAAATAGAATAGAATAGAAATTAAAAAAACAACACAGAACCGTTACTTCATTGAGAAACACAAAATCATCATATCAAACTAATCTAAACAGCACATTAGCTGACTTTTAATGTCAGCATTAAGTTGGTTCCTACTCTACTTCCTAACATTGCTGATGTTAAAATGCTAATGTTTCAAACATTTAATAAAGGTTAGACTTGCCCAGTAATAGTTGAATATTTCACTTTTTGTGTGGCTTTTTGGGGATTTTTATTTCCCCTAAATGCTAAAACCAAATGGTTGTGGGACTGAACACGCCTTTTTTCATGACCTTGATTCTCTTTCCACCCTACTGTTTCTGTGTGAGGAGGACAAAGTGAACAAACATGCACACTTGTTTTTCAGTGTATGCATATTGCGTGGGCTGTGTGTGGGTTGTGTGTGTGTGTGAGTGAGAGACAGATTTGGTCACAGTCAACAAGACAAGAACAACAGATTCATTACATTTGTTTGACCAATTACTTCCTGTGGAAGATAGATGTGTTTTGGCCCGAGCAGCTGTTCACTCTGACAACAGTCACTCCCCTCTATGGCAGGAGAATTATCATTCAGTGCACGTACATATATGTGTGTGTGTGTGTGGTCTGGGTTAACAGGTTCAGCGTGGCTAATTCGGAGGGCCCAGACAGAAACCCGGGTTCCACCTCACACTTTTCAGAAGAGCCACAGACACTGGAAACCTTTCTCCATGAAGTTTGAGTCCCTGTGCATGTTCAGAGCAACTGTGTGCCTCGGTGTGTGTGTTAGACGGTTCGTTGGACCGAGACCTAAATCAGCACATGAAAGGTGTGCATCTCAGTGTTGCTTCTCCTGCTTCTCTGACAGGAAACAGACCCTCGCTGTGGTATTTGGTTTCTCCAAACTCACACAGGGACTCCATTTCAAACATGGTACAAAATTCAAAACAGAAATGTTGCATGAATGGGGACAATAAAGCCAATGTTATGTCACATGTTAAATGTAATTCCTCACATTGCTCACTGCTGTTCCAAATATGTCAACTTAGCATGAATGAAAAAATGAAGATGTTTTGCATGTAGCGATGTTTCAAATTTACTTCAAATGTTTTTAAGCAGAGTTTAATAATTTCATTTCACACTGCGTTGAGTCTATGCAGAGTGAATCCTCCTCTCAGTCTCTGTGTGTGTTCTTGCAGTGAAACGTGCAGTCATTACCCCGTGTTCTCCAGCCCAGCAGGAGTTTTGGTGTTATTTGTGTTGGGCTGTGTGTGTGTGTAGCAGGTCTCCCAAAACGGCAAGATTATGGGGGCTGACACAATAACAGCACAGGGAGGGGGGGCTGGATGAGCAGCAGTCTGACTGAAGAGAAAAGAGAGGAATTATGGCATATCTGTCATCACGTTTGCACAAATGTTTTGGCTAGACCGGTGCAGTCTTCTCTGTCATCACTAATCACCTAACAACAAATCCCTGAGCAGCACTCGGTGGGAAGGATAGAACCAGAAAAACGAGTCTGGTGGCAGGAGAGGCAGCCTTTTACACAGCATTTTCAAATATTCACAGACTAATAAAAAGAATGGGTTGAATTTGGTTTCTGGCATCTCATCACAGACATTTCCCTCTTTTTGGGTCACACTGAACCTTGACAAAGGTCAAAATCTTATTGGATTTGCTGTTTTGTTATATGTTTTCTGCCAAGTTGAATTTCGGCTCTGACAGCTGAACTTGAGCACAACATCAGCATTGTTTCTTTTAACCCTGCAGGCTGCCGCTGTGGTGCATTATGTAAGATCTCACATTGTAAATGACCAACCATGTCTGACTCTTATATCTGTTCTGTTGCTACAATGCACGGCCACGAAAAGAGATATCGGGCCCAGTGTGTATGAAGCGAGGACAGCACTGTCCTAATGATGCTGAGGAGTGATGGTGCACAGAAACAACGTGCTGACAGAACTGACCAACACTGAAGCTTCCGAGGTGGAGCGGGACACTGACTGATGTCTTTAACCCTCCAGCCTTTCAGAATGAGCCCCTATGTCCTGTAACTCCCCGCGGGGCCTTTCATCTCCTGTATTTCTTCACAGTTAGAAAAAGTCAACATTCTTGTTTATTGGAATTAGCAGCTATACTTGGCGTAGGCTGATCCATTCTTACAGTGTGTTACAGTACAGTGTTTAACCTCCCAAAGAGGACAAAACTGGAAAAGGAGATAATTCTCCATCATTCTTCTGTAGCGTTTCCTGGCCAGCTTTTAGTCTCTGTGTGTTGCAGAGTTCTCGTCTTTCTCACGATTCTGTGTCCAAGGCACCATTGTGCTCCAGTGCTTCGAATGTGGCTCCCTTTCCTGCAGGCAGTTTAAACATAAACAATTTGGGCATGCTGTTTCCCCATCAATATGAATCTATTTTGATTTTGCAGGGTCTGTCCGCATAGGAAACAAAATTTTAAGTAAAATGAGGAGACATGCTCCCAATATTTTTGCTAGAAGTGAAACTATTTATATATTATGTGTGATATAGTCATTCAAGCCAGCATTATGATTTTTTGCCACTTGCAGGCAGTGGAAACAAGCTAACACCTTATGAAGTTGATTTGGCAAATTTGTTGGCAAATTGGCTAGTTCCACATCTCGCTGACACGTAGCAATATTAGCATTCATTTGGAGTCATGTTTCTGGCCACCTTGTGAATTTAAGTTCAATATTAGCTCTCCTTTGAGGTCTAGTCTGGTCTACACCAACTCCTGAGGGACATAGATGCTAAACGCTCCACTATGTTAACAAGCTAGTTGCTAACTTTGTCTGGTGTGAAACCAAAACAACAATCTTTAAGTAGCTAAAACCCTCCAGACAGCTAAAGGGGAACTATAGATTGGGTTTGCGATGATCCCCTTTGACAGTACACAAAGTCCTTAGATCCATTGTTAACATAAGGATATTGATTATACCTGGCTAAAAACTGAAATGATATGATTCACTGCTTGTCTTTTGTGTTATCTATTTTAAAATATAGTGGGCTGTGAGTAAACTTGGGTTGGGGAGTCGCTGTGTGCAGTATATTGATAGTTCTTCTCCCAAATATAAATAATACCTGTCTACCTGACCTGATATGCTGCTCTCTTGCCTGGAGTGGAGTGTGAAGATTAAATTAGAACCACCTTGTAAATCAGCAAACAAGACATATCGTGAGAATGGTGTGTACGTGTGTGTGTGTGTGTGTTTTCCTCAGACAGGCAGGTTTTCCAGCTCAAGCCCAATGGCCGTGTGTCAAGCATTTGACCTTTTCCTGGTTTTCAGTGTCAAGACCTTGTAGGTACCCAAGTGCCACAGACTGTTTCCATGGAAATGTGGCTTTAAGAGAACATCCATCACTGGTGAAAGGCTGACCCAGAATACCCAAAACACACCCTGCCCTCTTCTATTTAAATTCTTCAGCATGGCACTCTTCGCTGGGCACACACATTCCACATCGCTCTGGTCAAGGGAAGTGTAGGGGAAGGCTACCTGTTGCTGCGGCAACGCCGGCCAAACACAGAGGTCAGACAAGCGTGTCCATGTCATTCCTAACGTGACAGCGGTTTGCCATAAACCCGAGCCAGCGTGGTAATGATACTCCAGTGCAGTGGGAGGGGCTGGCGTTGGGCTCTGTGGACGCTGGTCGGGGCCCAGTCTGGCCACACTCACAAATGGGGAGGCAACACAGGAAACTGGGGCTTCCAGTAAAAACATGTAATTAGAAACACATTGACTGGGAGCTTTGGCATGATACACCCAGCAGGAAGGGAGAGACACATGCAGGCAGGGATGCATGCTGGGGGGAAAAAAACACACACACAAAAAAAGTTTGACTGAAGTGGAGGACAAGATCACTGGGAAACTCCCATGAGAAAATCCAAAGTTGTTAGAAGAAAATGGAAAACCAGAGACATAGACGGTGACAGGCAAGACACATCGTTACAGACAGAGAGAGCAGAGCAATAATCAGAAGCAGAGACATCTCAACACTCAGTCTGACCTGTCAGCCAGTTTAGGAGACAACACATGTAGCAGACAATAATATTCCGCTGTTGGAAATCCCTACTCCTACTACTGTTTACGAGATGCAACATAAATGCCACTGTACTAAGACTGCGTCAGTAAGGCCTGGAGGACTCAACGCTAACATGCAGGCGGCGGGCAGCACATGCTCGGGCAGGCAGCGCGGGCCTCGCGGGGGCCGCGTGACTCGAGCCACGCCCTGCATGGCCACGCGGTGAACCGAGCTCCAGAGGGAACCCAGCCACATGTGATCTGAGAGTCATCGCTAACCACGCTTCCCGGGAAGCCTGACATAGGCTGATAGGAGACATCATGCAGTTTTTAGTGAGCAACGGAGCCGAAAAGTAATCTAACATGCATACTAGTAATTAGTTAATTGTTAAACAAACAGCACATGCTCAGAGATGTGAAGATAGACATTCTGTAACAGTTACGTGTTTTTAAGAAGCCAAAACCGCACATGCATTGATTGAGTTTGAACAGCAGCCCGTTTGACAAACTTCACAGAGCGATGATGAGAACGGCTCTCCCGCTTCACTCCACCGCTCGAGAGATTCTCACAGAGCTGAATCCTGAGATACCAGAGAGCCTCTGCAGGGGACGGACGTGAGAAAGAGTCCCCGCGTCCACAGAGAGAAACCATCAGAGACGCACTTCAGTGTGTGGCTTTACAGATCAGGCGAGTGGTGACTGTGGCCTCAGAAAAAAAAAAGGTAATTAGCCCTTGCTCCCAGCAGACTGCCAACCCAAGAATAGGGGTTAGATTAACAACGAGAACTGAACACTTTTAATCAACTCTTAAAGCGTCTCTTGAACCCCCCCACCCCCCAATGTCAACAGTTCACAAAAAAAAACATAATTAGAAAGAGCGGAGGAAATGGATGTTTGGTAGATGATGAGGTTTTATACATTTCAAAATACACAAGTGTGAAGTGACAATTCACAGTCTACAGATGCAGAATAAACAGCAGAGAAATGTGCGTTAATCAGAGGGGCAGTAAATGAGGAAGCAAATGAGTCTGGATTTAAAACAGGACAGAATTGCACTTCTATGGAAATCCATGAAATACTGTATTGAACAATTATTAACATACTGTAAGGCACAATAACCCTGGGCCATTCATATGAAAACATACTCAATTCATTATGAAGATCAACACAAACACACGCACGCACGCACGCACACGCGCGCGCGCACGCACACACACACACACACACACACACACACACACACACACACACACACAGTACTTTGGATTTTTCTTTTTGTCCCTAATACAATTTGGGACGCAGAAACAGTAACACACTTTTAGCACCAAAAAGGCCATGAGAGAAGAAGGAATAGGGGAACTCGTTCCACTTTAGTTAATAATGTAGCTCCAACTGTTTAAAAGTTGTTAACCACATTATACCTATAAACAGCAATCAGGTTTTATGGGCAAAATCTTCATATATTTGGAGAAAATCACAACACTTCTTGATCACTTCCCATCAAATATCCAATTGTACGACAAGAACCATGCTACTTTTCTTGGGGCCATTCTTAACTTTTAAAAATGAGGGCCCTTGTAGATCTGAAAAAGGAGCATGAAAGACTGAAGAAAGTATGTTTTTACTCTCCAGCTCCAGCTCTCCATCTCCTGTCCAACCATCCTGTTTTAATTCTTCTTTTTTGAAATAATAAACGGAGCAACATGGTTGTGACGTTTGCTCTCGGGGCTTTACAGAATCTAAATATTAAACATGTTTGGACACCAAAGAGCAGGTGCGGAATGTAACAGAAAGGTGTAAACATGTAGAAAGCGTACAGGTATAACAAAACAAAACAAAACAAAAAAGTGTCCTTAAAGGTCGCAGGTGTTCTTTGACACAACTGGCCACAGATGTACAGTAAGTTCAGACTGTCAGTTAATGCTTCAGTGGAGGAGGTCAGGCTGTAACAGTATGAGCAGTAACACTGGTTAGAAGTCAGAGAGACTAAAACACAAAACATCATCTGTAACAGTATGACAAAAAAATTACAAATGTACAACCTATGTTTCAATTTTGAAATACTCGCCCAAATGTTTTCCATATCCTACAAGTCTGTATCTTTAATAGCCACATCCCTGCTATCTATCCATCTGTGTATACAGTATGTATAGGACATGCTGGTTACATGAAGCATGAGGCTGAACTTTATCTGAGGAATCAGATATCATTTTCAGCCAGTGGTTCCATAATTGGCTCTAGCTCTCGGTCTCCCCGTGGACATTCTCCATGTGTACTTTGAGGTAGTCGTTCCTGGTGAACTTCTTGTGGCACAGCTGGCACTCTGCCATGGGCCGGTTAGGGTTGTGCGTGAGCTTGTGCCTGCTGAGCATCTTCTTCAAGCTGAATGACAGGTCGCACACCTTGAAAACACACACACACAAAACAGGGTTTTAATAGTAATAATTACAGCAAACAAACACACTTCTGCTCACTGTAGAGTTTAGGCTATACACAGGCACAGCCGGAGACACAGAGAATGATTTGTAAGTCACACGCAGCAGACCTTGGTGACAGAATTTTTATTTCCCACCAGTAGTAAGAGGGAATGAATGCAACTTAACATCCATCATAAATGAGCCATTTTACACTGTACAAATGACTCCATCGTCCTCTATCAATCATGATAATCCACCACTGGCTGGTGTTCAGCTGCCGTTTAACATACTGCTTCAAGAATCACAGCATGTGTCCTCCTCCTTCCATCTGTGAAGAACTTCAGTGCAATGAATTACATTTTGAAAACCTCACAGACAGTTTACATCTGTGGGTAAATGGGGAGAAAATAGAAGGCCTGCAAGATATGAACAAAATGTTTCTATGTTTATAATCGTACAGTTTATTAGTTTCTCAGGTAACAGACATTTGTGTTGATGTGTTATCGTGTTCTAGCTTTACTATCCAAGTGGAATTAAATAGATCCCAAACAATCTACAAAATCTGATCCAGTGTCAGTAATATATTAGGAATTTTATGAAGTGAAACAGTGATAGGAGCTGACGAGAGAGGGGCCTCCTCGTCTCATCATTACCCAGATGTTACTGGATGCTTCTACAACATTTTTAATGCTGTTATGACAGACGCTGCTTATAGAACCCCTCTAGCTTGTCTGGAAAATGTTCCTGGAACGGCGCAATCCTTTTGTCTGACTCAAAATCCACCCCAAAATACAATCCACATGTTATGTTTAATAGTTTAGCGTAGAATTATTTACATGAAAATTGTTCTTGCACAGCTGGGAAAAAGAATCCAGATGAATGCTGGATGTGGCTGGGAGAAACTTTCTGGTGATGCTTCACTGACATTGAAGGGGATACGGATTCTGTGGTCTTCAACAACTATAGACCATTCTTCAGGGATTCAGAACCCAAGGCGATGCCACGGAGTGAGGCTTATTAGGGTGTTAACGCTCAAATGAGATTCTGAGTATCCAGAGTTGGGTGATGGATTAGACCCAAGATAGTTTTTTGATGTTCATCAAAGAATTAAGAGATATTTGGATTCAAGATTTACGGCCTCAGAGTATCTATTGTCAATGACTGAGCTGCCTAGTACAACGGTTTTCAAAGTCAAAATCGAGACAACTGGGCTGCCTCCATGTTAAAATTGTTAATATTGGCTATGATAATAATATCCTTCAAAGTGTAAGTCACACTGAAGGACCGTTTTATTAAAGAGTAAGATGCTTTTTGTTTTGTTTCTCTTTCAAGGAAAAGTGTCGCTCTGACCTCTCGCGAGAGGTTATTGAAGGAAGACGAAAGGATCTCAGTCTTTAACAAGAGTAAGAGTAAGATGTCTCCGTACGGATCCTTTCCATAATGTTGTTAAACAGTTCGAATAACTGTCTGAGCCTCACAGTGGCAAAACCTTTAGTGGACATAGTTTTCAAGGGTGCCATTGCAGCTCGTTCACAGATGCCGGCGGATGTGATTTAGTCATTTATAACCCAAACTTTGTAAAAGTAGGACCCAGGTTTAAAAATACTAGTTTCCCTTTAATTGCCCGACCATGTTGGTGAGCGAGCCAAACTACAATAACTAACTTCCTGTTGTTTTTTAGAACACCGGCATGCACCTGACCCTTTCACCTCATGCAGCATCTTTGCCTCACGTCTCTCTCTTTGCACGTTCCCCTTTCAACTCAATTTAAAAGGTTTCCAAGAACCAATTGTGGCTTTTTAAACAAACAGCAATAAAACACAGAGTAAATTGCCCTACATTTCCAAATTTCTGAAATGGCAATAAAACAGCATTCAGAAAGTTTGTTCCTAACATGAACAGCATCATTGGCTGGTGTTCCCTCCCCAATCTCTGAGAATAATTATTACTCCTACAGTATTATAAGCAGAGGGTAATTTCTCCTTCTGATCCTCTCAATGTGTTTACATGAGATCAACCCACTCTGCCCCTCCAGAGAAGCAAGATCACTATCTGCCTCTTACTGAGCACCCCCCTCCCCGACTCTTCCCCACATCTGGCCTTGTTCCATCACATATACACACAGGCAAAAACAGTGGAGGTTGTTGGAAACTCACATCACATTGGAAAGGCTTCTCTCCTGTGTGGGTCCTCATGTGCTCGTCAAGTCCTCTTTTCTGGCTGAAGGCTTTGTTGCACTCGCTGCATTTATACGGTTTCTCCTGCAGCGACACACAGATACACACAAAGGCTTTAAAGAGGGCACTTGATCTGTCAGTGTGCAGCAGAACAATACATAAGATAATACTTCCCCCCAGCTTGGCCACATATGGACCTGGAGGAAGATTTCTGTCCATTGTGGCATACACAAGTGTAATGACACACACATGTGCACATACACCCAAACAGACACGCACAGCACAGTGGAAAAGCCAAGAAGATGTGGAAATATCCCAGTAACACACACACACACACACACATTCACATACTGATACCCTTGCAGTTAACACCTCCCTGTGAGTTTATGAAGATATGAAATGAAAGATTGTAAAGCCCCTGCAGTAGGGAGGAAATGACCGGCGTAGGTGCCATCAAAAACACATGGATTCTTCTAAAGAGTAAGAAAAACATGGCACAGAAAATCCCTTTGAACGTGTATCAGTGCACTGGCACTGGGGCTGTAGAATATCACTCCTCTGTCTCCACACCTCATCAGCTTACCAAAGAACATTTCCTCTGTGCCTTTTGGAGGCCTGTCTCAGTGTCAGTCAAAGCAGCTATCTCACTGTGAGTGTGTTTTTACAAAAAACGGTGTGTGTGTGTGTGTGTGTGTGTGAGTGAGTGGGGCGGATCGCCCTGAAGAGTAGGTGTGCCCTACATTCAGAGGGGAAATAGCGGTGACACCTAAAAGACTTGAGGAGAAGTGAGAAGTGTGGAGATAGCGGGAGCCGGTTCCCAGTGTCACTCTTTGGAAAGCTGTTTTTGACAAGCCTGGGTGATAGCAAAGGCTCTACCCATTTAAAGCTTAGTTGTCATGGGAACAGAGTGAATGCAGGAAGTAAGGGTCCTGGGAAAAACACTATCATGTGGGCGGGGCAAGGAGTGCCCACTGACACAGGATACAAAAGGAGGTAAAGATCAGGTTCACTGGATGTGGACGCATGTGTATGAGCGACTTTAAGTATGCAACTGTTTGTGTGCATGTGACTGAATAAAGGGGAACAATGGAAATAAAGCAGTGTGAGAGAGAGAGAGAGAGAGAGAGAGAGAGAGAGAGAGAGAGAGAGAGAGAGAAACCCGCCTCAAGGAAACAAACTAATGCAAATTTCCACTTAAATCTTTTGCTTAAACAAGGATCACTTTTTCCAGAAGGGATGAATGGTTCTTCTATGACAAAGAAAAAAAAACTACGAGGGGTCAAAGTTCGAAGGTCAGGAAACACATGGACGGACTTAGGTGATGTGGTGTACCCAGAATGCATCGCTATGACCCCGGTAACATCGAACATCTGTACCTGGTGACCTTCACTCTTCAGCAGCTGTTCATACTTTGACCCGACCTTTTCTCTGAATCTGACCACTCTAAGCAAAAAGAACGTTTATAAATGCAAAGATAGAGGTTTATTTACTCCCAAAGAGCCTCACGTCTCTCGTGTGTCATTTTATTTGTAAAGCAGCATGCCAACAGGAAGTCACTGTTTGCTAGGCTTGTATATAAAGATAGACGACGTGTCTCCTCACGTTGTAAAAAATTAAGCCAAAATACCCCGAATACGGGAGCTGCCATCTTGTGCTGGTGACGTCATTTGGAGCCTGTGTAGTAGAGATCTGCAAAGTAGCCGCGCTATCGCTATCCCGCCTATACAGCTGCCTGAGCCAATCGCAAGCACACTCACCACCCCTTTTGATAACATCAAATAACTAATTAAAAATGTATCTGAAAAACAAACACCTGAACAAACATCAGCGTGATAAGAACTACCTAAATGACAGAAACCATCTTTGGGAAAATTGATGATCTTTGACTTTTCAGTTTGGCCCATGTCCCATCCGCTAACTTGAAGGAGGCGGGGTTTATGACCTATACTGCAGCCAGCAAGCAGGAGGCGATCGAGATGTTTTGGCTTCGCTATTGGGGAGCTGTCACTTTGTCCATCTTTATATAGTATATGGTCCAAATGGCTACATAAAAACTATTGCTGATACCAAGCCACTTCCTTTCACAATAAAAGTGTAATGTGAAGGCAGTGGTAGGCCTCTACTGTGAAATCAGAAGAAGCTGACGATGATATTAACTAACATTTACTCTATATAGTTTTTAGATTTAGACATTTTCTGCCTTTTTTTGAAACATAACATGGGCGACAAAATTTCCAGTGTTTACCAAAGTCTGTTAAAGCAGACTTCCCTGCTGTTAGAGCAGCACAGAAAACGAGAACTGACATTACATCATGTTAAAGACAAGCCTTTAGAAACTGGAGTTTAAAAAACAGTTGTTTAGCAGGTCGTTTAAGTTTTGTGAGCCACGCACAAGTGAAGTGGTTTGGTCATATAAGAGATACAGAAGCATTTTATTATATTGAGTGAAGCCTTTTACTCTTCCTGCCGTGTCAACACACACAGCTCTCATTATCGTTCATCACAGCAGTTCAGCTCTGTTTGTAATCCTACTGCAGAACTGTGTGTGCTTCATGTATTAGACACGTTGAACATGATAGTGTGTCTGACGTTTTATTCTTTTTGGTTCTATTTATAAAACTGCTTTGTTAAAATGCTTCAACCTTACAAGTAAACATTTAAAAGAAATTGGCGTATCCTCTTTTAGTTAAAAAGTAGAGCGATGTTAACGCTACTCCCTCACATGACCTTACACAGAAGAATGATTTTAATCAGTTTAACATAGTAGACAGTATCGGGGGAGAAAAAGTCAAATTAGTGCATCCTTACAACAAATTGCAGCACGTTAGTTCTTATTTGAAAAAGTAACAGCACTGCAAGTAACAGTCCACCTTGATTTAATCATGGAAAGAAAAGTTTAACTTTAAAGTTAAGTTAACGAGTTTTAAAGTGTCCCAGTCAAACAAATTAAACAGCCTTCCTTCATGCCGAAGAACAAAAGATGGAACCTTTCGCATTATAAGAGCATCTGGAATAAGACAACAGGTAGCCACATCCACTTGCGTCAGAGATCAAAACAATATTACATATTACTTAATATCCAAAATGTCAGCAGTTCATATCAGCATTAAATGTCTTCCATTTTGGTTTACAGATGATGTGGTTTGTGGTATAAATACAGAAACTCCAAACGCATCCATCTCAAATCGTCTGTACATTAAAAACGAGTTGCAGCTCTTTCGGGTCAAGTGACATTTGTTTTGCTCGACAGTGACTTCATCTGGCTCTGCTGTTTGTAACTGTTCAGCCCATATTTCAGAGCGCTGTGAGCAAAGGCAGATTTGGGAACATTAGGAGCCAAACATTGGTCAGTTTAATCAGCAGCTCACTAGAAAATTATACCTGCCTGTTTCTACTGAGAGACGTCAAGTATGCCTCCATTATCAACACACAGTAACAGCAGAGCGCTGTGCTCTGGACAGCATTAAAAGTGGACAAATCTTTGAAATGAACAACGCTGACAGGCCCCGACTGTCACAGACAGAGCTGTATAAATTGATGATGGAAATCTATGATGAAACGCATATTAAGTCTCATTTATCAAAAGTGGCACTAATGCACACGTCCAGATGCTCACAAAGAGCTCATGGAAAGTGTCGCATTGGTGGAGAACTTCAGTCGGTCGAGATGCGCCGCAGAGAAATGAGCTCTGCTGTCCCAACCCAGGAAATGACCTCATGACTTCCAGTGAGAAACCTACCTTTTCCTTTCTCCACTCCGAGCCCCGACTCACTCTACATCTACTTGTTCACGCCATCAAAACATCAATGTTTCCTATGATGTCTGCCTGTTAATGTTCTGCATTGCCACACAGTTCATTTTCCCTTCAGCCTGTGTCTACACTATCTCTGCCTTTTGTGTCCTAGGCACATTACTAGATCATTTATGAAAGAATCTGCAGTTACCTTGCAATTAAATGGGTAGGAGTGTCACGTATGGTAGACACAGAGAAGACAAGACTTTTCTCACTAGGCGAGGCATGTGAGAATTTGTTCTCTCTGCAGTTCAAAGAAAGGAACAGAGAAGCGTAGCACACCAGACAGAATGATAAAAATCAGTGGGATACCTGACACTGGGTTAGTATCCCATTCTCTCTTTCTCTGTCTCTACACCTATTCACTGCACTCATTATGTATCGTGGAATGTGGTTAAACAGTAAAAACAGTGCATTTAGGTGTTAACAAGCCTTTTTCACAGCAGGCTTGTTGGAAAGAACTGGTGTTACTAATGATGTTAAAGATGGCTCTGTTCTATTCAAATGTCCCAGTTACACATGACAGTGTGACAACTTGCACAATACCAGCACCCTGAAACTGAAGCAGCTACTTGGAATTCAGCCATCATTCATTTTATTATTTACACCTTCGCTTCTGTGACATGTCAAAAAATGTCTTTGCGTAAAAGGTCTATAGTGCATTCGGTGATGCACTATACTTCAGGAAATATGTAATAATGCCACCATGACAAGTAACAAAATAAAAAGGACATACAGTATCTGTACAGTGCATCCGGAAAGTATTCACAGCGCTTCACTTTTTCCACATTTTGTTATGTTATGTTATGTTATGCCTTATTCCAAAATGGAATAAATTCATTTTTGTCCTCAAAATTCTACACACAATAACCCAACGTATATACGACAATGTGAAATTTAGTTTTTTGAGATGTTTGCAAATTTATTAAAAATAAAAACCTAACAAATCACATGTACATAAGTATTCACAGCCTTTGCACAATACTTTGTTGATGCACCTTTGACTGCAATTACAGCCTCAAGTCTTTTTGAATATGAGGCCACAAGCTTGGCACACCTATCT
>JAVQJL010068062.1:0-18046 GCA_036024295.1 Nannoperca obscura
CCTCCTCCTCCTCCTCCTCCTCCTCCTCCTCCTCCTCCTCCTCCTCCTCCTCCTCCTCCTCCTCCCTACACCTCATCACCTATTGCTTTTCTTTTGCTTTGCTTATGTTGAATGGTGACAAAATACTCAAATATTCAGTTCTGTGTACATGTTACACTCATAATAAGAATTTCCCCTTTCATTTTGCAAGATGATTTGTACACTTCCTTCATTATCCCACCAGAATACTGTAATGACTTGTTTTTTTTATTGGTCTTCCAGGGAGAAATATTGACCAATTACAGCTTGCCTAAAATGTTGCAACCACATTACTGTAGCTCCTAAATGTCTTCATCCTCCCGCTGTAGACTACAATGTTCAGTGTGCCCGAGATGCTGAAGAGCTGCGATTCAAGCGGACCTCTCAGGTCTTTCACACATGACACAATCCAAATTTGCTGAAATTGCATTTAGTTTTGAGGTGGCGGAAGGGTCTGCTTCCTGACCCGAGATATGCACTGAAAATACGCGTGTTCAACAAAAACGTATCGACTGACAACCTACACATAATGCATGAATGACAGTCTCTGTTTTGCATTTTGCTGGTTCAGACTGCAGTCCTTATTTTTTAACTGGCATCATTAACGTGGCAATAGAAGATTGACATTTTTGTGTGTTTTCTGTCAATAGGGTACATATAATCACATATAGTTTTTATATCATCTGTCTTTCTTCCTGTGAAAACACACTGAGATTTTCATTACTTCTGTAAAAATAAATGTATAATTTGGTGTTGTAAGTTGAACGTGGTAGTACGGCTGCCAGCAGACAGCCAAGCTATAAATGCATGTACTCATGGTACTGTAAAGTGTTTCAGGCACGAGCGTCCATCACACGGCTTACATTAATGCAATATGCTGCAATCTCTTCTCTGGCAGATCATTTAAAACAATTTGACTCTTATGTCTTTCTTTCAGAATGCTTTTCACTTCAGCCTACAGGAAGACAGAGATTTGGTGATGATTATGATATTTTGGAGCTTAGCACCACCCACGTTGCAGTGCAGGAGCGGCTTTTCAAGGTGTTGCATTGGCCTCACTTCCAGCATTTCTGAGCATCACCTGCCGTTGACAGAGATTGTCTGGCACCTTTTCTTGGGGCAGGTGTGCATGCTGATGTAGAGGTGCAGGCTCCAGCTGTGAATTCTTACCAACTCGATTGTTGGCATTTTTAATTCTTCAGGAAACGGCAACATTTGATAAACAGCACAAATTGCGTTTTAGTTTGTAATGGCTGCAGCATAAACTCATTGTAGCAGCATCACTGCCATGTTTACAACAACTGGGAAAAGCTTGTCTTGTGTTTTAAATATCATCCTGGTAGACTTGAATTCTATTATATAAACACACACATACACACACACACACACAATAACTCACAACATGCCTCCAGTCCTCTTGTACAACCCACCTCTTTCCCAATTCCCTTTCCCCTTTTCTTCCAGCACCCCCTCACTCTTGCACCCAGTGCTCTCCTCCACCCCTTGTCCCATTCAATATACCATTAAACCAGTGTACTATGTTGGTGGTGGTCCAAAGGAAACCACCTACCTCACTCACAAACACACACACACACACACACTCAGACGCACACTGTGAGGGTGGTAATCCCACTTTCCGCAAACCATGTGGAAGCCATTGCTGTGTAATCTGTTGTAATTGTGTTGTATTTGAAAGAGAGCTGGTCTACATTACCTACTTCAATACCACGTGTGTGTGTGTGTGTGTGTGTGTGTGTGTGTGCATGTTAGAAGGAGTACCCTGCTAATTACAAGAGGCAGTGGGAGAAAAGACTGACCAGCGTGATGAGACTCTATTCACACGTTCTCATCCATTATCTCACATCCTTCTGAAATATTTGAATTAAACTGTAACCTAAAGTGCATGCAGTGCATTAAACATGCCAGTGATCACGCTCTATCTGTACAAACATATACATTCAGACCGGGACAGACACGCAAACCCATACACCATTACACACACACACAGATTGCATAATTACACATATTGGATTGAGGGCTGCAAGCACTCTGAAGGTAAATCTAGCGTGTATGTAAGTACACAGACCGCACTGTGTGTTGTTTACCTGTAAACAAGCTGAAATGAGCCACGTAATATATGCTGCTTGGTTCAAGTGATCATCCAAAGAAGCGTGCATTAAAAAGTGGTACATTATGAGTCAAGAAAGAAAGAAAATAAAGGTGAACTCGGAACGTTTAAGTTTGTGTGGCTGAATTATATTACACGAAACACAGAGTTGAAATCATAATACAATATAATACTACTGTTGAGATGGGGGTACATATTCTCCAGTTTTAAACAGAAGGCCTGACATGCCATTATATACACTACATATACACTGTTGCTGTAGGTGTTTCTCCTGTCTAGATTGGCCACAAACACATCCGTTTCTGAAGCAATTTAAATGTAAGTAATGGAGGACAAACTCCGAGGTCTCTAGATGCATTGTGAAGTTCAGCTGAAGCTAATATGAGTCTTCAGCGGTTTAAGTTTGACTTAACAAGTGGGTATCATCACAGGTTAAAGCCTTTTTAGTATGAAATCCCCTCTTTGTGCTTCCGTGGACAGTTTCCTTGCTGAGCCACAGCAGAGGGACAGTAAGGCAGAACAGAAATATGGTATTAAAAAAACTATTACTTTTGTATTAGCTTCAGCTGAACTTAATTTTGCATGGAACGAGGACTGTGGAGGGAGTGAAAGCAACGCCTAGTTTCACCAAGACTGTCTTTTTCCGTTAGAATAATTGGAAAGCTGTCATAATTACATAAAAATCCCACACATATAAGGCAAGGAGGCAGATTTGAGTAGAACTGTTTTTTTAGGAAAATCTAAGATCAACACAGGGCAAAAGTCAAAAGTAAACAAAATGCATGTCTTATACAGTGTGTGATGTAGTTCAAGGAGTAGAAGTCAAGTCCAGTTGCTGTATTGCAGATGAAGATAAGCAAGAACTTTCTGAGAAGTCCAGCCAACTACCTGCTTCATCCTCGCTGGTCTGAGATCAGCCCTCCTGGGTGAATCCAGAGTGGAGCCTCCTAGCGGCATCACTCACTGGTCAGCCCTGCCAGTGCTGCAGTGATCGATGCCCTGAGTTACTGGCTGCACACTCACCTCCATCCATCCTCAGAAGGGAGAGTACAGAGGGATGGAGGAGAGAAAGATGGAGATTTAAGCATCAAGAGAGAGAAGCAGATCCAGAGAGAAGAAGATAGTCGGGGGAGAAAAAACATCTCTCTCAGCGCCATGCAGAGTGAGATAAATAGGAAAGGCAGTCTGATACATGAGCTGATGAATGATTGAGCTAACACCTCCCTCTATAGCCTCCCCATCACCTTCCTCTTCTACACACATCCTCACTCCCTCTGTTTATTTATTTACTTCGGCAGAGCAGCGTGGGACCGGAGAGGAGAAGTGATGAATGGAACGGAAAGTCATACAGCTCAGGAGCAGCATTTGGACTCTGTGTGTGTGTGTGTGTGTGTGTGTGTGTGTGTGTGTGTGTGTGTGTGTGTTGTTCTTCCATCCTTGTGAGAACCAGTCTCAGGCCTTTCAAGTAAAGACATTTTTGCAAAGTGATGTAACTTTGGTCAGTCTGCACTTCTTCCAGAGGCCAGTTAATGGTTAGTAAATAGGGCTTTAAGTTTAATGATGAGATTAGAGCGAGCAGTTACCACCAGGAGCCAAATGTTGAAGCCAGTGTGGAAGTACATCAAGATTCAGTTCCTCAAACGGCTCCAAGAGAAGTCTCACTGCACTGACGTCAGTGGGAAAGACCCAAACTTTTCTCTCAAAATACAAAGTCCGAAACAACTCATGGTCTTTCTGGTGTATTTACTCAGAACTTTTAAAAACAGTGTGGAGAAAATATGTAATGATCTGTGTTGATGAAGACAATAAAGCTGAGTCACAGGATTATTTTTGTAATCCTGGTAGCGTTGTTAATATGAACGATGTCAAAAAAAAGTCCCAGTTGGACTTAATGTAAATAAGTGTGCCATTTAAACATCTGTACTTCATACAGTGAAAGTAAATGTGATTGTCAGTGTTAAGACCACGGACAATTGTTGGTACAGGATACAGTCACAACATTGTTAGCAAATTAATTAATTTACATTTTATAACCACAATAACTTAATGCACTGCAATTTGCATTTTTTATTACAACTCTGATACATGAAAAAAATATACTCAGCAAAAGGAGAGTATCTCGAAATCTGCCCTAGATTTTAAAGGAATAGTTCAACATTTTGGAAAATGTCTTGTTAAGAGCGAGGTAAGAAGACTGATACACTCTCACCGAATTGCAAGTATAGTATATAAAAGAATAAAGTTGTGGTTTTACAGGGGGTTGTGGGCCAGAAGATTTCTTGGCTGAGCCATGACTTTCTGGAGACTTGTCATCACTGTGAGGTTTCCAGGCAACCAGAAGATAATCCAGGAAGCTCCCAGCCAAGAAAACGGCTAGCTGGTTCCCTTATATGCTAAGTCCTTATGCTAACATAAACTAACTGTCTCCTGGCTGTTATTTTAAGTTTTGTGTAGGAGAGTGGCAATAAGGAAATAAAATGTCAAAGCGTTCTTTTAAAGCCGGCAGTCATGGACTCAGGTCTGTCATCAGCTCGTCAAGAGGACTCTTTCAGACGTTTTAAGCCTTTCGTTCAAACTTTCCACAAACTTACAATGTGGCACTAAGAACGGGATGACAGAGAAACTGAAAGTTCAAAAAAGACAGAGAGAAAAAACAATGAAAGAACTTACGGGAAGAGGTTTCCATGCTATAAAAATATTAAAGAAGCAATATCTATATTTTAAAGATGTGATTCAACAACATTACTATACTGTTCATTAGAAATACCTCTGCTCAAGGTAAAATTCATTATTGATGCCTCTATTGTCAAGGTAACATCAGAAAGCACTGTCATGACCCTAATATTTACACCACCTCAAGGCCTCTACAGCCTCGAGCACTCACACATTTACGCTGAGCATGCAGGTGACGTCGATTAAAGTCTCCGAGGGCTTAGTGCTTTTACATGATAGGATGGATATCGAGATTGGCCCGTGGTGACAGCATCGTGTTCATGCTGGCTACTTGCCAACTCAGCCTTCTTACCTTGTGGCCTGTGTGCGAGTAACTCCGGTTCACTCAATCCAAATCAAAGTTTATTCATTCACTCACTCCCTGAAGGAGGAATGAGTGAATGAGTGAAGTTTATGTCTTCACTCATTCCTCCTTCAGGAAAACTGGAGCCTTTCCAGCAAGTCCACCAGATTAAAGATACGTAGTTTATCCATGCCCTCTAGAACAACACATAGAAGAGTTGGCAGGACCTAATCGCCAGGGCGTCAACATTTTTCTGTGCCTTTCAACACCGCTACGAAACAAAAAATGGCTAGGTTGGGGGAAATATCATGGTCTGGGTTAAAATGAAAAAACTTTGCTAAGGTTAGGGGACCTTCGTTGTCGTGGTTACAATAATTACCACCTGGTTAAGGTTATGGAAGGACTGTGGTAATGGTTAAAAGAAACCAACATTGACTGTGGGTTGGAAAAAGGAAGTGATGTTTTGTATAATAACGTCACCTGACTTCCTCCTTTGCTCCCGTCATATTTATTTCTGCCACTAGAGGGCTTTAACATAAACTTGTCATTTAGGGGCACTTGCTAAAAGAATTCATGCTAGGTGTCGCAATCTGAGACAAAGACACATCTGCACAAGTTGACAAAGTTTCCCCTTTTGAGGCTGTTTGACACTTACTCTTAAATGTGAGTGAGAGTCTGAGTCGTCACACAAACACAGACATGGTTAATAAACTGAGTTGTATCTTACAGCTTAAATTTTGAAGAGATTTTATTGAGAGTGAAGTCACCTGAAGTAGAGACTGTGTTGCTCGAGAAGATGAAAGGCAAGCAGAGTCTTTTGGAAGAATAAATTGAGAGCTCTGATCACTTCCTCTTCCTCTCATCCTCTCTTCCCACCTTCCCACCCGAGGTAAAGAGAATTCCGTCTCTATGTGTGAACGCTTGGCTCTTTGCGCTGACTGGTTTATTTACGAAGCATTCAGAGTGTTATAAAGAGTGTGTGTGTGTGTGAGTGTGTGTGTGTGTGTGTGAGTGTGTGTGTGTGAGTAAGTGATTTTCTTTGCTTGTGTATAAATGTTTACATGGCTCTGGAATGTTCTGAAATGTGATCTACTCACCAGAGAGTGCCAACAGCCACACACACACACACACACACACGGCTCTGGTGAACATTACTGGTTGAGTGTGCTGGTTATACGGTTGGTTAAATCAGTTTATTCAATGCATTCCTCTTCCATCTGAAAACTGAACACAGCACAGAAATGTCCCAGAGAAATGTATTGTCATTCTATACACAAACACACACGTGCCCCCACACACACACTCACACACACACACACACCAATATGTCATTGTTGCTGTGTTGGTTGCATCAGGCCAAGGGGACAAACAATGAATCAGAGCTTGGATTAGTTGAAATGACCTCTCATGAAATAAATTCTGCAGAGCTACAGAGGCTCCACTTGATCCCAAACCCCCAGCCCAACCACACAACACACACACACACGCACACACACACATACACACAGGATAGTGGGCCAGGGGTGAGCACGGCTGTTCTGTTTGACAACTAATGAAGCTGGCCTCAAAGACAAGATGGCACTTGCTGCCATTTCCACTCTGAACACAAACACACAAGCTCACACACTGCCATCCATGACTCTGAATAACAGTCACAACAAATGAAAGTGGCTGTGAGGGGGAAACTTTCCTCATTGTCTGTTTTAATTTGAATCTTATTTAACGAGTCGAGAATCAAATGTAGGATAAGGGGGTGGGCGGCGGGCGAGGCGTCGCGCGGAGACGACAGAAGACGCTGAGAGGGGGAGAAGAAGAAGAAAACGACAGAGAGACATCAGACTCCATCAGTCTGAAAATAGAGCAGTTTTTTGTTTCATCCGACAGGGAGAGGTGTCGATAATTAGGCTCCGTCAGGTAGAGTGGGGAGTGTGTGTTTCTGTGCGTGTATGTGTGTGTGTGCAGAGTCTTCATGACAGTATGTGCTGAGAGCACTGTAAATGCATGGGTAATGGTTGTCAGTGTGTGACAGCTATAAATGGCCCTTTAGTTCTCTTCTCAGCACTACATTGACACACACACCCTCTCTCTTTCTCTCTCTCTCTCTCTCTCTCTCTCTCTCTCTCTGCCTTTCTCACACTCTCACACACACACAAAGCAAAGGATCTTCATTTTCATGTTTATCAGCTTAATTACCATCAGCACCAACACACACCAGACTCTCCACTCCAGGGAGCCCGCTGAGAACAAGGACGTTGGATGTTCCTGTGCAGCTTGTTAACATCAGATACCTGTAAATAAAAAAGATTTCATGGACCTATTTGACTGGCAAATTATTGTATTTATTGTAGTTATGTATAAGTATTGTAGTTGTATTTCAAAGAGACATGACATTAGATCACTATAATTTGAAAAACAATGTCAATCACTCTCTATTCAAGAAAGACATGTCACACTTAGATCTTCACTGCTGGACAGTGTTTCGATACATTGTTAAATTACAGGTTTTTGGGTGGCATTGCCGAATTTTTATGAGATATTTTGTTAAACTGGTTTTAAAAGTCATCTTCATTAGCAAACGTCTTTGTAGTACTGCCAATCCACACAAAGGGCAGAAGATGTTGCTAGGCTAGAAAGATGTCATATCCAAAAAGAGAAGACTTATATAGGCATGGACCAATATTTTTAAAAAGGAGAAATCAAATTCATCTCAGGTGGAAGGGTGCAATTTAATGCAATGATGTATCTGAATGCATGGTGCTCATATAATTATGTAATCTTGTCCTCTTCTTGATTATATTAGCAGTGTAGTGATAGAACATTCATCAAGTCACATTTCATTTGGGAAGAAATTCAAGAATTTGCTTGCTAATTTTCCTATTAATATAACAGGTCTTTTTCACAGAGGACATTTTGTAATGTCAACAATAACTAAATTCCATTTAGCTGCTTCATTTTCAGGGTCCTGGTGTTGTGCATGCTGACTCACAGTCACACTGACCCATATGTAATGTTATTAGTGACACTGGTGCTTTTACCACTTTGACAAGTCTTTTTTAGATGTTAAATTAAAGGTTGTTTTCAAAATTCGACCGAAAAGTATTTTTAAAAAAAGGAAAAAATGGAACATAGCTCATAGCAGTGAGCTAAAAACACAGCATGACAACATGTTGTGTAAGGTGGTAACTAGGTGGTGAGAGATGACCGACATCCTAGAAAAAGGTTAAAGGCTAATGTGTTGCTTTGGGAAAAGGATCCCTTAAAAAAATATTCTTGGCTACTAAAATAGGATATCTATCACTCTCTGTCTGCGTCGTTCATGTAAACACACACACCCTCAGCGAGGTCACAGTTCAGACAGCTGGATAATAACATTACAACTAATGGACTCTCATCTGTTTATTCATAAAGGTTTCCTCTCTCTTTTTCTCTGTGTGAGCAAGTGCAGTGTGTGTGTGTGTGTGTGTCTGTGTGTGTGTGTGTGTGTGTGTGTGTGTGTGTGTGTGTGTGTGTGTGTGTGTGAGTGAGCGCACATGCAGAGAAGACCGTTTTCAGCGGTTTCACGTTGCGTCTCCTGGGATGCTGTGGTGACTTTACCCACAGTGCTTTGCTGCACAGGCAGGTCTGTGTAGGAATGAGCTGGTAGTTTTATTGCATTACTGTCAGGCACAGAGACCCACTGTAGCACAGCATCAGGATGCACACTAATCCATCACCAACTAGATGTGTATACCGTGTGTGTGTGTGGGTGTGTCTGTGTGTGTGTGTGTGGGTGTGTGTGTCCATACCTGCATGTGAAGTGTGTTTACATGTGTTTCTGTATTTATCACTTACATTTCTCTTCTATCTAATCTAATCTATTAAATGGCTCTATAATATATATTATTTTGATACTGGTGTTCCAGTAATCTCTCCATGCTTCTTTAGTGGTTTCAATGTGCTTGTGAATGTGTGTTGTATATTGTTGGCATATGTCTACCTCTGATGTCTATATCATCAACAGGCCACAGGTGCAACCCAACACCCGCTGATGACAGCAGAAGGTGCTCATGGGAACCGCGGTGCAGATAGAGGAGCCCCGGACAGACTGCTCCTGACAGCTGGCCAATCATCTCTGCTGAAAGCCTTTCCCTTGATGACATCACCACACCTCAACCGTTGAGCTGCCCTCTGGACTGCTACTGGAAAGTTGCAGCGAAATGGCTCTTTAAGTCTGACACCATGTCAACACTGTGGCATGTGATTTAAAATGCAACACATAATTATTTTCACTATGTTTATTATACTATACAAACTGAAAGATCTGAATATTCCAAGTTTCCAAATATCAGTGAAATGTTAGCTGTCATATGTGGAAAGAAAACAGGTTAACAAACATGTTGGAGGTTGTTGTCTCTCTCCACAGATTATTCCGAGCCAGACCTCTGGAACAAAAATGTACCAGTGATTATTCCGATGTACCAGCTGCGAATTTTCACCTTTTGACTTGTGTGACATCATTGAGCCCAGTAATATATCCGAGGAAACAACACTGCCTGGCAACCGAGAGAGTTCCGACATCATTTATTCCCTCCTGGGAGGACCGGTAAAGATCTGTTGATGGTGTTTTTTAACATCTCCAAGGGCCAGATTCAAGACATGACATGACTTGGTTTCAAGTGGCCTGAAGAGGTAAAAGTATCCATTTATTCACAAGAAGAAAATTCAAACAATTGAAATGACAATTCAAATTTACAAACTCTAGTAAAACATTACTGAATAAAATATTTTACAAAAGTCCTGTAAACATTATACATTCTCCGAACCACCATAAGCCCATGAGAGGCTGAGGCAGGGAACAATCAACACCTTTGTATGACGCACGGTTTGAATGATCCAGTTCCACTCCTGAAGATTTGCGTTTTAAGATTTTGTCTAACAAAAAAAAATCCAATACATGAAATAATATGTGTAAAATATTAACGTAGATGATGAGATTTGTGGAGCGATTTGCGAAATGTGAGAACCCTAGTCACCCCCTGTCAGTCTCTGCCATGCAGGTGGATAAATAGACAGTGATTATTGCCGGTCCAACCCATGTGACATCATGCCATACATACATGGCTCCAATAACACACAAAATAGGAGGCTACACGAGGTCATCTTCTATAGTCATAGAAAACAAAATACCCACAAACTGACAAAAACTAGCACAAAACTGTAACAAAACTGTTCGTACGTATGGGTTTGGTTGGATTAGCTAATTGCTCATTGGGTTTGTTAAAATTAACAATTTTAACAATTAGCGAACCAAATTAGCAATTAGAAACCAAACCCATATTAGCATATACTAATTACGTTTCAACTAGCATAAAATTACCCACTCTTTTAATTTTATTTTGCTAATGAAGGGTGGAGTCGGCTAACTGCATGTAAAGAAGCAAAGCCTGCAAAAAGCATACATGAAACATCAGATAAACAAAGGTTTAAAAGCAAACGCTTAATTATGAACATAAAACTAGCTATCAGTTCTTGTGGGCAGTAGAAACAGTAACATTTGACTGGTAGCGACGTTGTTATTTTCTTAGCTGGTAATTTAACATGATAAAAGGTGTTTTTGTGGAAGAAATAATGACAAACCAAGATACAACCTTTCAAGACCTACTTAAACTAAATGTGGCAAAAGACGGACACATGCAAACAAAAATGTTAAAAATGCTTTTTGATGCTATTTTCGTCTTCATTGCTCTTCTAAATTAAAATTACTTATTTCCCCGGTGGGAGGGGCCTGTTTCCCACAGCGACAGTTAACTGCTCAGAGAGGCAGGTGAGCGGTCTTGTGATAGGATGTTGACAAGTTGTCTGATGCTGTTCAGCTCGCCAGGAACGCAGGAAACTGGCCTTAATGGTTTTACCTCATTGGTCCTCTATTTTTACAACTAGCTGTTCCCAGATAGTTTTTTATAGCTGCTGGTGTTGTTGTGTGGATTTACAGATCTAAGTTTACTTAAACAGCTCCGAGGCACCGAAGGCTTATTGGACTGACATTTATTGCAAGCCCACTCCTCAGCCGCAAATAGCCTCGGAGTTGGAATAGTTAGCTTTTCTCCATAGTGTGAGCAACCATTTAGGGTGTTACTAATGTGAGATGACAGGTAAACTTGTGAGTCTCTCCCCCATACCAGCGCCCACTGCTGAGACTCTGTGTGAGTGTGTGTGTTTGTGGGCGCTGTGGGGGAGTAGCCAGCAGTGTGTCCAGGCAGTAATCGGGTCGTAAACTCCATCAGGTTCTGTTTTCTCTGGAAGACTTTGGAGGGACGAAGGGGAAGGAGGAAGGTGGGCGAGAAGGAAGCAGGCAGTAAAACTCTGCTTAGCTCTGTCAGCTTTCCTTCAATCAACAGCGAGACGGAGGGGGGCAGAGCAAAGCCAGGGGAATGAGGAGAACATAAAACATGCAGGGGAAAAGAGCGGGGGAAGTCAAACAGGTTGGCAGAGAGCGCCAGAGCAGCAGGACAAAAAAAAAATATGGCTTCTTTGGGGTTTAAATGTATTTGTAAAAATGTTTTATAGAATGTTACAGCCTTCTGCAGCGGCAGATGGTTGGAGTTTGACACATGTGACAATAAATACAAATTATTAGACTGAGTGTGGTGATGGGGGGGTGGGGGGGGGTCTGTCCACTGGTCACAGCCCTGCATAATCTCAGTCATCACTTGTCTCTAGTTTGTCAGTAGCAGCAGACACATGTGGTGCACGCAAACACACACAAACACACACAGACACTTCAGAGGTCATCTTTGGGGGGAGGGGGGTTGAAGAGAAAGAGGGGGCTGATGACAGGTCGAGGCTGTGTGTGTGTGTGTGTGTGTGTGTGTGTGTGTGTGTGTGATGATACAAAGTAAATGGTCAACTCAGTCAGGTTAGGTGGTGGTCACAGCAACTGTTGTGATGAAAACACCATTTAATTTGAGTGAGAGAGACAGTGGAGACACACACACACACACAAGATAACATACACCTGGCCTAATACACAGCAGGGTTTTCTATTCTTCCGCTATCAGAGACATGATCCAGCTGTTTTCTTGCTGGTGTGTGTGTGTGTGTGTGTGTGTGTGTGTGTGTGTGTGTGTGTGTGTGTGTGTGTGTTTGCATGAACATGTGTCCTTGTTGGAGGACTCTTTGTAACTGGACCCAGTAATGAAGCTTTTCAGAGCTTCCTGTTGTGACTCTGCGCCTCCCGCACAGTAACCCAAACAACAGACGAGTCCACAGTTCACGACTGCAACAGTGTTTCATCTCATATACGTCTCAAACTAAACGCTGTATTATCCCTGCAAGCAAATGAAATCACGGCTAAAAGATCATTCAGGTTTATAGCAATTTGTACCTTGTCTTCATAATAGGCCCTTTTCACAGAAGACATTTTGACATGTCCTCAGAAGGAAAAGCACAGGTGTAAATAATACATTTAATGATGATTGAATTCCATTTAGATGTTTCAGGGTCCTGATATGCTGCACGCTGGCTCACTGTGTGACAGTGTCACAGCTTACTGTGACTCTCTAATAAAACAGAGCCATCGTTAGCATCACCTTTGCTTTCTTATTACTATGCCTTGTCAAAATATGTGCTGTGAAAAAGGCCTCTTTTTAACAAGATTTGGCTCCAAAAACTGTGAGCTATGCTGTACTTGGCTGTAGATGCACCCAATTTTCTTGCAAAAAAGAGGGATTTTTATTGACACTGTGGCTGTAATAGGGAGTATCTGGCTAATCTTTTGACTTGGTCTGATTTTGTGACTGCTCGTGTTTGTTTGCTTCACCTGACTTTGTTGTAGTGCAGTTGCCATGCTGTCAGATCTCAGCATTTACTTTGGTGAGTACAATGTCATCATGAGCGATTTACACGTAAAAGTGATCTTTAGAAAGCGCCTTAGTTCACACTAAAGGCTAAATTTTTCCTTCAGAATTGTGCACGTCACTGCCACACAGCACCCAACCATCAAGACGTACTTCATATTTTTTCCCATTCATTCCCCATCTGGAAAATCCCAGTTCTTTAGGTCACACTTTCAAATTTAGCCAACTTACTAAGGACGTAGTCTTAGTGTAGACGTTGGTACAGCCTTCCAATATTGTCATTGTAATAGTCTCATTTGTTAATAAATGTTATATTGGTTTCTCCAAATCAGTATGATAATGATTTATAGCCTCCACCATGGACATTACATTTTGGCTGCTGTTAGTTTGTCTGTCAGCAGGTCAAATTTTCACAAAATCTGATGGACTTACACTAAACACCTCTGGCCAAGGAACAATTGACTAGACGTTGCTGGTAATTGCAGCTATTTGTTAGCCATAAGACTAATAGAGACAGAGACCTTATACCAAATGAAAATGTTTTGGTTGCAGTATATTTTATATAGTATAAGTATATTCAACCAAATGAATTGCTATCTAAGTTACAGAAAGATATGTGTCAACCCTGAGTGCACTGATGCAGCAGCTTTACACTAAATTCCCTGTTTTCACTCAGAACAGAAAATGCAGACTTTGAAAAGATGATTAGATAATGAATGGGCTTTTGTGAGTGGTGGAAACTGATGTTTTTGCAAATCTGAGTTGTCTGTTGGCAACTGTTAAAGGAAGTTTGTCTTCAAAGATTTAATCACTGATTATCGGAGCCGATTATAAACATTCACAAATGTGGACATTTCAGCTTTCATATCAAACAGCAAGCGATTCATTTGTTTCTCAGAGGCGTGCAAAAAGCAATTAAGCTTTTAACAAAATCAATTTTCGCATCTCCAGTCCCCAGCACCACCATCCCCCCCGTATTGCATACATTCATGCACAAACATGTCCACACACACACACACACACACACACACTCCCTCATGAGATCTCACAGTCAGTGTTTGAAGCTGTAAAGATTGTCAGGATGCGTTTTTGCTTAAAAAGCCCATGGGCCTCATTTCTCATCTTTAAGAACTGAGAGGTGCTTTCACATGTTAAACAAGGTGTGTGTATGTGTGTGTGTGTGTGTGTGTGTGTGTGTGTGTGTGTGTGTGTGTGTGTGTGTGTGTGTGTGTGTGTATGTGTGTGTGTGTGTGTGTGTGTGTCTCAAGGAATATAACAGCGTATACAGTATGGTATAGGGGGTATAAAGTGGAGTGAGAATGTATGTTTTACATAATGGTGTGTAAAATTAGGTGTAAAAATGTCTACTGACAGAGGCGGGGAGAAGGTAATACAGGTGAAGAAAAAGATGAGGTACCAGGGGAAATATGAAACACTATAGTATGAGAGGTAAATGTATATCACATTATAAAAAACAATTGCTGAAACTTAAAACTCTTTGTCAGCAAAAACTTAAATTTCCTACGTGACCCAGAGGCATTCCTTCATAGACTCCCACACATTTGCCGTTTTAGTTTGGTTTATTTGGGCCGGTGGCAATAATAATACAATGTACATATTTGTTATTTGGGGAAGTTATACAGAAAAAAAATGTGCTAGCAATGAGCATATATGTCCCACTCAGCATCTTGCCAAAATGTTGTCAGACAGTATTAAAAAGTATAATTTCATAAATTATTTTTTCAGAGCTGATGTCCCAATGAAGGTAAAAAAAATTGTTTTTAAAAACAAAGTTTTTCGTCCAAAAGAAAACAAACTGAAAACACCCAATAAAAAGTTATTTACTGTAGTAGCTTGAAGTTATTGTACAGTTATTTAGGCTTGTGGTGAAAAATGTATTGACTTGCACTGGTTATGCATGAACAAAGACACACCAATAGCAGATTGATTTGACCATTTAGCTGCAATGAGACCTTACATCTAAACTCTTCATTAGTAAGGCATTTCATAGAAGTGATGGTTTACTTTGTTAAATTCTGTGTGTTCCCTCAGCAAAGTACACACACACACACACACACAGTCTAGTCCATCCAGTGTTACCATATATATAAGCACTACATGCTGTAGTAGTTTCCAGTGTTGTCTCAGCTTAACTAACTACAACTGCAACACAATGAAACTGTGCTGCCACCCGTGAATCAGGTGAACTGTAATCATGGGAAGGAAGGGGAGTGTGTGTGTGTGGTGTGTGTGTATCTGAACATGTGTTACAGTGCCCTACATGTCTGTGTTTGTGTGCTGCTCTAATTGAGCAGCAGTTGAGTGTAATGGCTGTGATATTTATCGGGGCAGCGAGGTCAGGTATGATAACGATCTGGGTTGCCAGGTTTGGTCTCGGGATTACAGGACATGGTCTTATCTCGAGGGCCTCTCCTGCACTTATTATGAAGCCTGTAATGAGTGACAATAACCACTTAATTGAGCAAAGGAGGAGGAGTTGTATTTTCTGGTTCATTGCCACAGAACTGAAACTCCGTTATTTATTATTGTTCAGGTCTGAGAGCCTTTCAATTTATTTAGTAAGTAGTGTTACTGGTAGGAGTAAAAGAGGACTGAGTAGCATTTGGGGTTCAAATCATTATCCAACAATTGATCTTTAATGATGTAAATGAAAAAAATTACTGCATCAATCAATAAATTTTAATGGAATCAATTAATCAATGGAATCACTACCGTAAATCAGAAGAAAAAAAACAACTTTGATGAACTAACCAATAGCAAACTGTCTTACTGTAATAGTGCTGATTGACAACGAAAACAATTATTTGAGCTTATTAGCTGTGTTGCACCACCCACTTCTATTTAACCCTCCTCTATGGGAGTATAAACCTCTTTTGAATAAACTGTGTTTATAATTTTTTGTATTATAAGAGGTTGCTAACTGATACATTGTGGCTCTCAGGCCCAAGCCCATTTATTCTTACTAAAGATTGAAATAATAATTAAAAATTGAAATATTTTTTTTAAATAAAGTAATAAACTACAGTACCCATTTTTATCATAATGAAGAAACATGACACCACTGACATCATTGATTTTTCTGGACAACAATGGAGCTCTCTGGCACAGAAGAATATGGTATAACAGGCTTTGGCAACACAGGCAATAATTGTTAGTATGATCAGTTTGTCGTTGGTGTTGGTCTTTTCATGAGGTTAATAATACCTTTAAAATCTCAGTGCTCCTGTTCAAAGTTGAAAACACCATGCTCCTAGACCTCTTGAGCAAAATTAATAATAATTTTGATGAATAGAAAAAGATTCTAGAAGATTTAGAGTCACTGCTGACTCAGGGTGACCATAATATACGTTCTTTATTCATACTTCACTGTAGATCATGAAACAAACTGGTCTCAGACTGACAGTCTTAATCCTTTGACCTTTTTTCTTCCAGTGTACTGCTAAATGCAAACATACCACATCCACACAGAGGCTTAAACACAGTGGTCTAATGGTTTCCATAAAGTGTTCATCAGTCTGTGGCCGGGAGGGAATGATTGGTAAGTCATACTGTTGAACTTGGAGAGCGGCTTGGGGCTAAGACCAGGTCCTGGGCGAAGCTTAGGGGCAGCTGCAGCCGCTCATTTGTGGCCACCCAAGCCTGTGCATATGAGTGTGTGTGTGTTACCGATTGAGAGGGCAGGACAGCTGCAGAGGGGCTATTCATAGTGCACAAAGACCGATGTCTCTTTCCTGCTCTGAAAACACGCCATCCCTCCATCATTCTGACTTATTTCTGTCAGTTCTACCGTCATCGTTCTTTTACAACTTCAGCAACAATCCCAGGACTTAACACACCTGACAGGAGGAAGAGGAGGAGAGGAGAGGAGAGGAGAGGAACAGTACCATTTTGGAATCACACAAGTAGGTCAGGGTGTCCTATAATCAACATCACAATAGTATCCCATTATCAATATATAATTCACAGTATGGAAAATGTATGCGAGATTACATATAAGAGCAGCAGTAATTGCTGCTTTGGTCACTTCAGGGTAAAGAAACAAGCTAACTTATTATCACCTCATAAAGTTGATGTGCCAAACATGTGAGCAAATAGTTGCCTATTTATACATCCAGCGACCACATAGCAACATTAGCATTTAGCATTCCACTCAACAGCAAAGTTGTGGGCCATAAAACCAAAACAATGAGCTGAAAGGTGCTAAAAAGCTCAGTAGAGCTGAACTGAAACTGCAAGGTCAAATCTGATCCCTTTGCACATTACATATATTAATGTGATCCATTGTTACTTTAAAAATATTGTTTTGTATAGCTTTAAAGTAATAGTAACACTATCCCAGTGTTATGCATTCCATCTGATACTGAAAAAACATAAACATAAAAACATTTTGTTTTTTACTATAATTTCATTCAGCTGGATAACAGAACTTTGAAAAACGGTAACACAATGTGATCACATCCTCACAATACAATTCAACCGAAAGCCAATAATATAGGGTTTTAGTCCAGCCCTCATGTTTTAACCTTTCATGGCTACCTTAAATTACAAGATTAGACATATGGATGCTCACCAGCCACATACTTCTCTCTCTTGTGTTTCATCCTAAACAAGGAAGGTTGATACCTCACCAAACTTGGGAAAGTACTGCCCCCCCCCCCACCCGCCACCCACCCCCCATCTGTCGTCCTATGCCGCATTTTGATGGCCCTCGAGGGAAATTTGCCCCTGAATACTGACAAGGGAGCGGCCTCTCTGCACCGTACACCACCATTACTTGGGATATTACAAAACTGGGCCCACGTCCATTGTACCGGTTACGGCTGGTTGCATCAGAAATCTGTTCCCTAAACACACAACATGTAATTAAGTGATGGAAATTATTTATATATGTGCCCTCCTGTCCCTCTGTGCTCATATCTATCTATCTATCTATCTATCTATCTATCTATCTATCTATCTATCTATCTATCTATCTATCTATCTATCTATCTATCTATCTATCTATCTATCTATCTATCTATCTATCTA
>JAVQJL010068063.1:0-17198 GCA_036024295.1 Nannoperca obscura
TTGAAAATTTTTTTTTTTTTTCAATTTATTTTTTTTTTTTATTGCTATTGTATGGTTATTATTTTTTTTTACTACCGGGGTTGTTGTGGGCCCCCCCCCCCCCCCCCCCCCACACACACACACACACACACACCACACACATTTCAAAAGAACGCACTAAAAACAAGACCAATAATACATGGCTAGTGTCTTTTGAATGTTCAGATATGATTGAAACTTTGCTCTTTCAGCAGCGCCTGATAGAAAAAACTAAACAAAAGAAAAAAAGATGAAAATTATCTGGTCATCTTTTATGGCTGCATTATAAAAGAAATGTCTATGCATTTTACTCTTACGAACTAAACCTGATTCACCCCACAAGTAGCCAGCAGATGGATTGTTGTATGTGCCAGTTTAATAAAATAGTTTGACATTTGGAGAAATATGATCATTCACTTTTTTATTTTCCAAGAGTTACATGAGAAGATCAATAGCACTCTGATTACATCCAGCAGCTGGTTAGTTAAGCCTGGCATAATGACTGGCAACAGACAGAAACAGCTAGCTAAACAACAAGTTTTGGTTTGGCCTTAAAACATCTTTTCCCCCATTTTCACACTTGTTTTTTAATGGATTAAACAAACAAGATTCAATATAGAAATTGGTGAGCTTTAGTTTTACTGCTAGGTTAAGCTAACCAGTTGCTGGTTCCAGCTTTATATTTAGCATTCAAATATGAGATTGGTGTCAATCTCCTCATCTAACTCTCAGTAAGACATTTCATTCAATATCTGATCTTCAGACACCAGCTGTGTTTGTGTGCCCTCTCTGATTGATTGAACATGTTTTATCTTTTTATACCGTGCCACAGTACCGCTGCAGCAGCATAAAAGTGCACATCATTCGCTGTTGAAAATAGAAGGCAACATCTGCAAAGTGAGCCCAATCCAATGGCCCCTTTTTGGGTAGTTAGTGGATAATGGACTTCACCTCTCAGAGAACATTTTTACAGCAGACTTCACACTGCATGCTAACCTGACAGTGTGAAGGGGCCTCTAGCTTTGCATTTAGTTTGCTGGCTCATATTATCCAGACTTACCATATACAGCCCCCCATGTCTCTTTCTCTCTGTCTCTGTTTCTTGTCTCTTAAATGCAGCATAGTGTCTCCCTTCATCCCATCATGCAGTTGAAATGCATAAGCCCGTCATGCGCCCTCGATGCTTGTAACCACCCCGTCTTGACTCTTGCTTTGTTCCTAACCCCCTGCCTTTGCTCGCTCCCTCTCAACTGCTCACCATTCTTATGTAGAATAAATCTTCTCGCATATAAATAGGGAAACCATGTGTGGTACATGACCCCATTTAGCTGGTGCTGCTGTGCGCTTTATGGTAAAATGAGTACAAACGTGTTTCTGCTTTGAAAATAAATGCCCTAACTCGGGCACTGTTAATTCCATCAGAACAACACCACCACAGTTCAGAACAACATAGTGCTATATCTGCATACATGTCCCGCGTTAAAGCACACTTACCGCAAAGTCTGATTGTCTGAATTCAATTTCTCAGCAGAAGGCAAGGAAAACCATTTTCTTCATACATCCCTTGCCTGCCTTTGAACAGGAAGAGCAGTAATTGCTACGTAAATTGCACAACAACACCTCTCATTAGATTATTAGCATTGCATTAGGAACAAAGAAGACTGGCAACAGTTTTCTCAGGCTACTTCCAACATGTCCATTCCTCCTTGATGGAGGGAGAGATGGTGTTAAGACTCTGTGTATTTGTTCCTACTAACTTCAGGAAAATGGGGCAAAACATTTATTTTTTTGTCAAACAAAATTTTTTGTTGGATTGTGTTCAATTCCAACTAGTCTTCTGTGTTGTGTTTATTCTGTAGGTGTTTTTGACATAGTTACTAAAGTGGTTTATTATTTTGCACAAACGCAAGCTTCTTTTTTCTAAAATGCCCATTATTTGTGTGTGTATAAGTGTGTGTGAGTGTGTGTTTTTGATGTAGACTACCTTCGGTGACACATTTCAGATTTAAGACCTGCTAATTGGGGACAGCTTGTCCAATTGGGGACAAAAGCTGTGTCCCCATTTGGGAAAAAGTAGATTTTTGGGTCAGTGGTTAGAGTTATGGTTAGGGGTAGGGTAAGTCTCCAGGAATTAAATGTAAGTTTATGTAGTGTGTGACTTAAGTGTGTGTGTGTGTGTGTGTGTGTGTGTGGCAGTTGAGACCATAAATGAGGAGAAAGAGCTGCGGTGAGTGATTACGTTGGAGAAACAGAATTGAGGAGTTTTGGTCCAAACCAATTTCACCTTGCTATTAGTTTTTTTTAATATACCCTAATGAATTTCAAAGCAGGGGATTAGGGTATTCTCATTGGATACGTGGCATTTGGGGGGCATAAACCCTTCAAAGACAGATTTTTTGTTGCAAGAGGTGTCTGTTCAACTTGATTTCATAAGAGAATTCAACATCTTATCTACATGTACGACGTCATTGGGATCGTTATCAGTGAGATGAATACGTTTGAATCTAAATCTGTATCCCTGTTTTTATAGTAAAGAAATTCGTAGATTCCTCATTAGCATCTTCTTTTACTTTACTTTGATTAAAAATCTAAATCTGTTCACCTGTTTGTGCACTTCCATTACATGTTTGGCCTTTAATTCTCACAAAGGAATTTTGCAGATGATGCAACAACCATGAAAGTCAACCCTGAATTGGTCAGCACGGTTGATCCAATAACATTATACCCTCACTTAGTTCAAATCAACCCACAACGTTGTGAAAATAAAAATCTACTGTGTATCTATGCAAGGCATACAGAGTCATTTCAAGAAATGGCTCCAGGTGGGCTTGTACTGGTGTTTCTGCTGTTTCCCCCCTCAGACAAACTCATAGATATTTGTAATGGAAATGGTAAGTGGGGAAACCATAGTTCTCCAGAGGCAGTGTCTGTGATCCCAGATGAATTTAGCTTCTAAAGCTTCTTTTCATTAAGAGTTTAGTTGCAATTCCCTCAGGCCTTTTATGAGATGGATCTGAAAATACAAAATCCCGCACAATATGCCTATCAATAACAGAGATGGCTTTATTAGGGTTGTGTCTGTGACCTGTTGTGTTGTCCTCAATGTGCATCATCTAAAACCAAAGGAGAGACTCAAATAGCATTCTCAAAATCACTCAGCATTGGGGAAAACAAAATGCAAAACATTCTCAAAATTTCAAGTAATTTTGGAAATGGAGGGACATCATGATTACATGTCTGCCTATAAGTACCTCCTTTTTTCTACTTTTGTCTTGTTTTTGTCAGCATGTGCTCGTCTCTTCTTTTTGACACACACACACACACACACACACACACTCATTTTTTCTGACATCACATTGTGCCTTTCACTTCCTAGCTATTATAACTAGACGGTGAATCAAGGCTCATGCAGAGACTTGAACAAAAAGCTTGTGCTTAAATTGAAAACAATAAAAGCAACTATCTCTTCCATCTGTGATATGTTACTTTTTTTTTTTAAAATGTATGGCGCATTCACCACCAGAATTATTATGTGAATGAAATCAAATTATGTTTCTTTCCAATTCAACAGCAGCATCATTAAAACAAAAATACAATACTCTTGGGGCTACAGTAAGTAACATATGTTAAGTCGAGGCACCATATGAAAGCAGAAAATGCCAAAAATGTGTAAATAAATTAAAAGGAGGCAGATAGATGCTGCATTTCAGTTTGGAAGACATTTTTTCTTGGGAAACAGGACCACTTAAGTTCATCAGCAGCCTGGAATAAAAATAAATGACACTTGAATTTAACCCTGTGTAGTTGAGGCCATTCAAACAAGATATTCCACTTACCACCACCACCCTTTGCAGTAAGCACAGAGATATAATCTGTTTTCAAAGAATGTTTAAAATAAACCAGCAGTAATGTTCAAACTCCATAATTGGCTGGTCTAGCACAGGAATGTTTGCACATTCTCACTGAAGTTGGATTATAAAACCGTATACCCTTTAAGTGAAAGTTATCCTTTATTTATCCCTGTAGGAAAATTCATCATCTGCATTTGACCCATCCATCAAGTGTTAGGAGCAGGACCAACTCAAGTTCTAAGCCAGTGCTTACATCAGTCCTTCCCAGAAACAAGACATTCTTATTTGTTTTAGTCTGAAATAACTGTCAGTCAAATGCAAATCCAGTTATTGTGTTTGTATTTGACGTCAGGACACGGAGAGATGAGCAGGGCCAGACAGAAATGGGAATCTGTGAGTGGCACTAAATGGATAGAGTGCAGAGTTGGTAGATGCCAAGACAATCATCTGTGTCTTTAGGGACAAACTCATTTAATGTACTTTCTGAGATAGTGAAAGATAATTTTGCTTAATACCATCACCTGAAATAAGTGTGTTTTGCCAAAAGGTTACTGTTTTAGCAGGAAAGCATTTCTAGAGGCTAAAGGTAGGGCATAAAGACAAAATAAGTCACTTCCCTTTGAAAATTGACATGTATTTTCTTTAATACACGTGGAATTCCTTTTTCATGTAATTACAGATCGTGTGTCCTCTGCTTGTATGTCTATATATTTAACAGAGCACCCCTTCCTTCTGTTTTTCCTTCTTTCCTACATTTAGGCTTTGTCTAGCCTGCACCCTGAATGTGAATTCATATTTCAGCTGGAGAAAGAGGAGCGTAACTGCCTTCAGTACATTGCAGAGCTGGGCAACAGAAGCACAGAAGGTGTGTTTTCCATTTTAAAATCACCCCATAGTAGTAGCTCATATAAATTCAAGCGTGGCTGTAGATGTGATGTGAAATATTCTGAAAATGTTCACACTAAGTACAAGAGTCTAAGCTGAAATAATTGCTTCGCAGAGAATCATCAGTTGTCAGGGCGGATTCTTGATGGCGTTCCAACTGCAGAATGAAATTGCACTTAGTGATCTATCACTGTGATGCATCTGTAGAAGTGTCCATTAAGGGTAGTTGCATACGGATTTATGTATGTAATCTAGCTCAAGATAAAGGTCTTGGTTCAGGATCTACAGTACTTCCTCATTCTTGTCTTAATACAATTTACACAGAGGCGGATGTTATGGCTCTGAAGAATGTTGTTGAGGGTACTGTGCATAATACACCCCATTTACCTCTACTGTATCTCTAGGAGTATATATTGAAACTGTGTGTATTTTGTGCAGTGGTGTCTGACGTGCGTATAAATGTATTGTTATGGAGTTTCTTTTTTGATTAACTACCATGACAGGCATATACTTACCTTTTTTTAACCTCCTTTCTCCTCCTAAACCACCTCCTAAAAGGTTGTCGGCCATTCTGGGATGCAGTTGTCTGCTGGCCTCACGCAGTCGTCGGGGAAACAGTCCACCGAGCTTGTCCTGCGGTCTTCTCCCTCTTCAATAACAACACAGGTGAGTAAAGAATTACATGGTGAAAGAGGGGGTGAGTAGGATGTTCAGGCTGAGATAATGATCAGAGCAGCATGTTCGCCTGTGGGTCAAAATGAAGTTAAATTGGTGTTCTGATGTAAGCTTTGTCATAAAATATAATTAATTATTTGTTCTTTCAGTCATTCATTTACTCATTTGTTTTTTTTATATTTTATTAATTAGATGTATGCTGGCTCTTGGTACTCAGTCTTGCCAGATTGTAACGGGAGACTGCAATCAAACTGTTTTTTTCTTAACAAGTAAATTAGCAGCTTTGAGTGTATTCCCAGAGTAAAACCCATACAACTGTTATACAAAATGAGCAAACAAGAAGTACCTTGGCATTATGTGTCTACGAGGATATATAATAATGCCTAAACAAGACTAAGAGTCGTGCTATGAGGCTGCATTAACTATAAAAAAAGTGGTGCTTTGAGCTAAAAGCTAATGCCTCATTCATGTCAAATTGGATGGATGGTAGAGACAGAAAAGATTCCGTTCACCGACAACTCAACAAGGTTGTATGATCGCAGAGTAGGTTGTGTGAGGGATAAAAATACTATACTGTGACAAAATCCCAATTTCAGATAGCGCTAGAGAAAAAGCCAGTGAATCACCAAAGTCATTAGAATTCATCTTCTGGGCACCATGGATATCTGTACCACATTTTATGACAATCCATCTATTTGTTGTTGAGATATTTCATTCACGGACACAACAACCAACCAACCAGAAAACATTGCCATCCAAAGAGCCACGCCACCAACATGGCTAAAAACACCTGACATGTTATGTGAATATCTCAGTATGAAAATGTGAATCGTATCTTTTTGATCTCTTGACCCTTCACCGCAGGATCAGTGAGCCGTAACTGCACGAGTGGAGGTTGGTCCAGACCTTTACCACCATACCACATTGCCTGCAGTGTGGATGATGACATTCCCGAGGTGAGAAGTCAGCCTGGGGAATGGGAAGTTCCCGACAGGAAAAGGGGGGAACAAAACACCAGCCCACCAGATTCAACTTCAGAAATCAACAACCAAACAAGTTACATTTGAAAAGAAAATGAGGCATGTTATAAAAGTTGCTTGTCAAAATCTTTAAAATCTTCTTTCAGTTAAGTGAAACTGCAGCCCATGAAGCTACTTTTGTTTCTTTTTGAGTAGTTGAGATTCAAAAATATAAGCTCACAGGCTTGCTGCCTCTCGAGAGCAAGAAAGAAAATTATAAATTCAAACATAAATATGCCTTGTGAAAATTGTTTTGCAAGCCAGTAAGTGAATCGAATGTCACCCATCAGGTAATAGCTGAAATTATCTTTATTCACAAAGAGAGAATGGTACTTAATCGTACTGAACAGTGTTATCTGGGGATAATTATGAGAAAAATACTTTTGGTGATTTACAGTGCATCCTTTGTCTTGAGTTTAAAAAGATCTTTTAAATGACTTAATAGCATGGAATGGAAAGTCACTAATTACACGTTCTGATTTTACTGTAATTAAGTAGCTTTTTCATGCAGTATTTTGAGTCGATTTGGTAGTGTAGTTAGTCCAGTCATACTGCCATTAGAAAAAAAGCTTTCTTACAGTTAAGCCACAGTCATCTCTTCAATACGCTTGAGTCTCAAGCTTGTCTGCAATTTGGTCTCAATTTAAGACATTTTATTCATGACATGCCTGACTGCATTTTGAAAAGTTTTGACGTTTGAGTATAACGTCCTTTTAAACAAAATCTTCTTTCTTGCCTTGCTTTTAGACAGAAGAGTCGTACTTTGCCACAGTGAAGCTGATATACACCATCGGCTACAGCATCTCTCTAGTGGTGCTGGCTGTTGCTGTGCTGATTCTGTTGCTCTTCAGGTAGGAACACATTAAGCTAAAAGATGTTTTTCATCAGTAACCAGTGCATTTTGGTAAAATTAAAATAAATTAATTTACCGCAGAGAGCCAAGCACAACAGTATTGTTGTACTGTAATCAAAAATATATATATATCAAGGCACTTTCAGTCGTGGGTATAATAAAATTACTTTCACCAGTTTTCGCCACATTTAAAATTATATCCTAGTTAATTAAAGAAATAGTTCAACATTTTGGGAAATACGTTTGCACTTTCTTTTCGAGAGTAAGAAGAGAGGAATCTCTTGATATCATCTCACTCTTGCCAACAGGAAGAGTCGTTTTCGAGCCACTGACCTTGAAACCCGAAATATAAAAAACAAACAAAATAGTCATCAAATCAGTTGTCATGGTGTTATAATGCAAAAAATGTACCATAATAATTCTTCATGAGAGTGACTGAGATGAGATGAGAGCTCCTTTCTCTACCTGCATTTGTCGCACCTCTCAGTTACATTATTTTCCTTCTTGGATTTAAACCCCCTTTGGCATGAAGTGGACTTAACAGGTCCAATAGTCCGCTTAACAACTGAGTGAAATGATGTCAAGGGGTCCCTCACACCCACCACCCAGCTCTTTGGTTCACTGGATTAAGAAAACAGAAAACCTCCCAATCAATGGCTTCTGTTTGTATCTGACCAGTTGGTGTCTGTTTGTAGTGAAATAAGTTTAAAATGATACCACAAAACTATAACTTCCATCTCTTTTTTATCCTTATTTATAGTTATATTCCTCATATACTTTACATTGTTATAGATTTCATTTTCTTGCAAACTGGTGTGGTTTTCCTTTTGCATTCTTTGTTTAACAATGTGGTGGCCATCTTGTACTCCAATGACACCCATAACAGGAGGCTGCGTTGTGCCAGGAACTTCATTCACATCCAGCTCTTCATCACATTTATCCTGAAAGCTGTGGCGGTGTTCATAAAGGATTATACTCTCTTCGCAAGTGATGACACCAACCACTGCACCCTTTCCACAGTAAGACAATGACAGTGAGGACAAGAGGTTCTTGGCTGTATTAAGAAATTCCTATGGGCACATTTTCCCTGTTCTCATTCTTCTCTCTCATATTAATCCCTCCTTATAATTCTCTCTCTGTCCTTCTTTTCCCTCCTGTTTTTTTTTTCTGTGCAGTTTGCCTGTAAGGCGTCTGTGGTCTTCTGTCACTACTGTGTAATGGCCAATTTTTTCTGGCTCCTGGTGGAGGCGCTCTACCTTAATTCCCTGCTGCTTTCGTCTTTCTATCGTAGCCGTAGATGCCTCTGGGGCTTCAGCCTGCTGGGATGGGGTGAGAAACCTTGGCATGCAGTTAACTGAGCTGCAGAGTTTGGTTCCAAAATGAGATATGCCACATTTGAAATACAGTATCCTATATGACTCTTGCTCTTACGAAAAGTGAAGAATCAAGTATGGTACTTCTTAAACAGTTGTAGGTGATAGGTGCAAGGATTATCATTTCATTTATATATGTATCACTTATAAATTAGAGAAAGCGAAAAAAGTCAGATGAAAGAAGTTGTATCTGACCATTAGTGACTAAAATCAGCAGATATAACAGTTCTCAATGCAAATTGGCTAAATTTGGTTTGTGTGGGTGAACGCACTGCTATTTTTACAGCCGGTACATTATGTGCAGAATGAGTGTCTGCTATTTTGAACTTAGAAAATAGATGTGTTTTTTTTATCAATATTCCTATAATGTGATCTGAGACTGTTATTCTTCTTGGAGTGCACAAATGCTCCTGCTTTGTGATTTGTAGTTTACAATCCATCTAACTTGCATGTGGTTTGTAACATAATATTTTGAAAACTATTTGCCTTTTGTAGCAGATATTAAGCTTTTTTTCAATTCACCAGGTTTCTTGAGTGCTTCATAATGAATTAAATGAAAATGTTTGTTAATATGTAATATGAGGTTCCACACAGTATTGCTTCTATGTCTAGAGCCATCATCCCTCTGTATTATAAAAGTCAGATCAGCAGTCTTTGCAGTCTCAGATTTTTAATCTCCACAGGGTCACTCACTGAAGAATTTGAAATTTTGACCTTTAATTACTTCCAAATAGCTTTTATATTTTTATTCCAAACATAGTGCCAAAATATATATCACACCTGCCCCTCTCTCAATATCATGCCATGGGGCCAAAGAAGACATTTTGAGGGCCAAACAAGGTATTTTTTAAACACTGAGACACACTGAATGATACCTCATCCTCCCATTGCTATTGACTTGAACAGGTAGATATTTATTACAGTTCAGAGATTCACAGCTATCTTTTGGGACAACAAGAAACAAACAGACTGCTGTCGACCAATATCCCCAACTTATTGCTTTAATACGTCCAGAAACTCTAGTGGCTTGGTGGCATCAGCTGTAATTACCAAACTAACTGAATTAAAGTTTACACCCCTGTGGCAGTCACTACTTCACTTATGTTTGTAGGTTGAATGTTTCTTCAAAACATATTTGATTTCTTAAGAACTCATATGATTAAATGAAAGGGGTCACTGCCACTTAACTTGCCAACTACAATGAATATAGAAGAATTTGTCGCAGCAATAGTAATGTCAGAACTTGAAATATCACATTAACTTTGAGTTCTTGCTGAAAAGATCAGTGCAGATATTAGAATAGCTGACCTTCGGCCAACAGGTTCAAACACGACTGTCTGATTATCATTCAACCAGCTCAGTGTGTGTATTGATTGTATCTTAGTGACATTAGTTTTGGTTTTTCAGGTGTACCTGTGGTCTTCATCGTGCTGTGGATTGGATCCAGGGTGTATTTTGAGGACACAGAGTTTGTATAAACTTTGCAAACTGCACTTATATTTTACATTACATTTAAAGCACACTAAAGAGACTTAATGGCCAACTTTGCAATCAGAAGTACAGAATGGGCACTTTAGCATTTGCATAAAATTATTTTATGATTTGCAGTATAGGTTTTTTATGTAGAAATACGTCCTTTGGAGGGAAGGTGATAGTACATTTATATGTTTATGTACTTAACCTCTTAAACAAATGTGTAGTTTGCACTCATTTTGTACTCTTAACTATGTGTTGCTTGTTATGAGTTGATTTTTATTCTACAGTCAGTTGAGCTCATTGTCCACCAGACCTTAAAAGAACTTCTGAAGACTGACAAAAGGGCTCATTTCAAAATGTCTTCCTATATAGATGTTGGGACATCAACGAGGACTCGCCCTACTGGTGGATCATCAAGGGACCAATTGTTGTGTCTATAGCGGTAAATGCTCCCATTGTGCTGAAACAAACAAAATGATGGGCTGTTAATTAGACAACTAGCAGATTGCAGATTGTTATGCAGATGATTTGTTTACTTTCGTTTTAGAGATGGTTTCTGAGAAATGATTGGAAAAAAACTTCTTTTGTGCACATTAGAATAGAGTGCCAAAAACTGCCCTCGCACCAGTCCTAGTCAATTACACACTCGGCTGCACATATTGTTGCCATGACATCCAGTAATGACCTTGCTGTAAGCGACATTTGGTACAGAACCTGTCACGGCTTTATCCCATTAACGTGGAACTTTTTTTCTTAATTTGGAACTCTTTTTGGCTTTTTCTGTCAACAGGTAAACTTTATGCTCTTCATGAACATCATCAGAATCCTGATACAGAAGCTCAATCCTCGACTGATCCAGTTCAATAACTCCTCTCAGTACAGGTATTCCTTTAGCTGCAGACACAGTTGTTGACACAGTATGAGCGGCTGAACTCAGCAGTGATACAGCATCTCCGACTTTAGTCATTACTGCATTTCTATTAGAGAAAGACCAGAAGAACGAGTCAATTTTAAACAGAAATGACCATTTGTAAGCATTATTTAGGTTTGAGATTTGCTTTTATCAAATTTAGCTTTCATCTTTTCCTACACAGTCTTGAATTTTGTGTGAAAGTTGTGCCTGTGGGATTTCTTTATCTTGAACTGTTAAACCTTTTTCAGTGTGATGGACACATTTTCAAATACCTTTTCACAGTTTTTGATACTTTTTCACTCTGATAAGTAGACACTTTGATGTAGTGACAAAAAAGGGATGCAAGTTGTGTGACTGTTCGTACACCACAGTGGGCAATGCATAATTAATTCAGTCACTACTGAACCTCAAGCTAGTCAATCTAGCCACGTCTACCGAAGAAGCTCATCTGAATTTCTAATTAAAATAGGCTTACTAATTGGCTGAATGTGTTCATGGACATCATGCATATCTGGGTCTTATACAACACATACCAAAGGTAAGTTAAGTGATGCTTGACTTAATTGCACCACCCTGATTAATATGATCCCCCTCACATTAAAAAATATTACCCCTGTACTCACATTTTAATATCCTCACTCTGAATCACGCACCTGCTACTACCGTTCCACTCATAAACAAACGCCTTGTACAGACTGATGCACACACAAGCATCTTGATTGGCATCTGATGATTAGTCTTTATGCATGATGCTATCTGGTGTAGCATTCAAGACATGCACTAAATTACTTCCTAAGGTGGCTTCACCTCCTGCATGTTGTTTCTTTCTTTCTGTGCAACAGGCGCCTGACTAAGTCTACCCTCCTCCTCATCCCTTTGTTTGGTACTCACTACATGTTTTTCAATTTTCTGCCCGACTACTTCAATGTTAACCTGCATCTCTATATCGAGCTCTGCATGGGATCCTTCCAGGTAAACACATGTATAAAAATTCAATATTCTGACAGCAATATATTGTACATGCTCAAATACCCTGACACACACACATACACACACACACACACTCCAACCCATACCCATGATCATGTAATCTCCATAGTGTACCTCATTGTTTATATCATCTGTCTATCAAAATAATTGCATGCTAATTTAGACAATGTCTTGAATAGATTAATTCTTCACATTACTAGTTTAGAGTAGTCTAAATGCTAAGGTCCGCATGCTAACATGCTTTCAGTGACATGCTAAGATGCTGATTTTGAATGGTTACCATGTTCATCAGCTTAGTTTAGTGTGTTAGCATGTTAACATAATGCTAATTAGCACATAACACAATTGTTGATGAGGCTGATGGGAATGTTATTAGTTTTGCTGATATATGGTCATAATTCAAATGGACAAAGACACATTTTTGACCTGATGGTGGCGCTAGAGGAGAAGTCAGGGGATCACCAAAGTGTCCTGACGGGGACATGAACGTGTGCACTAAATGTCATGGCAATCCATCCAATACTTGTTGAGACATTTATATCTGGACTGAATAGGGACTGACTGCAAAAACAACCGACTGCAACATTGTCACCCCTTCAGCCATGCCGCTAGCATGGCTAAAAAGATTAGCAAAGGCATTTTAATTTGAGTAGCAAATTTAACACCAAATTCCTATTTGTTAAATGCTTTTGAAGATTAACACTAGTTACATGCTTGAAAAACCATAAGAAGGAGTTTTGTAATTAGTGGAATAGCACTGTTGTGTTGCTGGGAATCCAATCCTAAAAATGGCTTCCTCCACTTTATGTCACATGTGACACAAGCAGGTATGCTAGCCAGATCCCCAAATTGGATTTTTCTCCTGGCCCCGACCTGTTTCCCTGTCCTAATTCTAATTTATTAAACACAGAAGTGTGAAATAAGTATGGACCATAATAGTCACAAAAGTGCCAAAATATCTCAGGCTTTGTGTAAAAACAAAGTATGAACAATTTTATTCTACATGATAAAGAGTTTATAGCCTTCTTCTTTAGATTATACATGGCGTACAGTAGTGTACTATTGAGATATAAAGTCCACTATTCCTTTATTCCACTTTTGTTTGCTGGAAGTGTGAGCGAATCATAATAGGTTCTCCTGATCTACGTTTTATTCTCATTCTTAAGCCTATCAGTTCTCATTGTCATTGTCATGTGTCTGACATTTAAGCTATCTTCACATGAGCAACCTTTTAATGATGCGGCCTAGTTCTAAATGTTACTGATTACAACCATCTCTCTTACAGGGCCTCCTTGTAGCGATCCTTTATTGCTTTCTCAATCAAGAGGTCAGTACAAGCCACAACTCTCTCAGGCATTTATTAAAACATGTGAGATAATCTACAGGTCTCTGTTGCATAATAAACCCGTGTACCCGGATCATATGACAGTGAGGGGTGCGTTGTTTAGAGTTTCCAGGGCTTAAAATGCCACTTATCTTCACCTCATTGTATAAGGGAACGACCCTGAGCACTTATGTAACCACCAAGGCTAATGTGAGGCCAACCCCACACAGTCAGAGGGCAACACCAGTCTGTGTTTAATACTAACTACAAAATAACTCAAAACCCATGTTTATCTGTTTAGTGCCACATGGGTTAAACTTGGAAACCAGTGAAGTATCATATCGACTAATGGATTAGCTATTTTCATCTCCATCTATATCCCCTTGCTAATAAAAACTAAAACTAAAACTCAAAATTTAAAAAATGTACAGCTGTGGTTTATTAATAAATATTGTTGTGATGCCAACAATTAGATATTTTTAATGATTCAAAAAGTTCAGTGACACCCCAATAACATGTCGAATACATAACTTAGATGTCTTAACATCCAATAAAAATGACTTGTCATCTCTGAAAGGGGAACAAATGATTGGATTTAGTGTTCAGGTTGGGGATTGTTTGGACATGTTTCTGAAGTGATTGTTTGCTTTGTTTGCTTTACAAAAACCAAGGGTGAAAACACATGGTTTTCCACCAAAATATTCCCTGGCCACAAGCAGTTGGAAACCAGTGTATATTTCATGAAGCGTCAGCAAATAGTTTGGCACATAACCTCCTGCAGAAAAATTTAACAACATATAACATGATGTTTAGAGGTGATGGACGGTGGACTTTGTTACCTTTGAACAGAGCCTGGTTATTTGTTTCCCCCAGTCTTTGTGCTAAGATAAGCTAACCAGTTGATGGCTTTGCCTTACATTTAATGGAAAGATATGATAGTGGTATCGATATTCTCATCTAATTCTTCACAAGTATCTGCTTTAAGTATATTATATTGCAGCATTGCATAAACCAATTACATAATGCTTTAAACAAAATATATACAATATGTGACATATGAGTTGTAACAGGATCATCTTACTAGTTTGAAAACAGCCAAATGTTGCATTTTATGTATGTGTGTGTGTTTGACAGGTCCAGAAAGAGGTCCACAAGCAGTGGCTGAGGTGGCAGGAGCGCAGCTATGGTGTGGTGTCACCTGCTGCAAAGGGCAGCCAGATGGACACACCCTTCTAGTGGTGTCCTGACATGCCTTCACCCTCTCAATATAGGTCTTCTGCTAACTGAGCATCCACAGAGGATTGCCTCTGTGCATGTCATCGCCTGTAATGGACTGTACAGTACGCGCCATTAAAGCCTGAGTCTGTAAAGTTTTCATTCCAAACTCCACGACCGACTGTTTTACTGGCTGCACTCCTTCAGCCACAATGGAGGAACTGAGGTGAACTTTCCAATGGAAAATGATTCTGAAATCTCATGACATTTTACACACACGTTTCAAGACAGATCCTGCCAATCTCATATGCATATCCCATAAGACACTTTGGCAACAACTTTAGAAAGATCAGTTTCAAGATTTCCTCGGAGGCCTCACTGGTCAAATTAAAGAATGATAATTTAGCAGAGCTGTAATCTTTGCCTAATGATTAAAGAAGAATTAATTAGTAAGTACATTTATTTCACTGGATATAGGTTTAAAATGACAAAACACTATCTCTTCAAGTGTACATTTTAATGTGTAAACACTCAAGTAAGATACAGGATATTGAAATTTGATATAATTTATCACAGATGCTTCAGAGCATATGATATTCCAGATGTTTTGTTATGAAGCTGTGGCTTACTGCCAAGTGATTCCTCTCAGCTAACTCACATGACAATTACAACTGATGACTTTCATATTATTCGTCGGTATTAAAACATATTAAATCATTCATATTATTTTATTAATATTATCTCAGACTGGGAAGCACTGGTTGGTTGTTATGACTTGTTCATCACACAGGGAGATGTACTCTAAGTATGTTTATTCCTTTTTTTCGTCTTTGCACTTGTTGAACTGATTTGAATTTTATTGTATAATATTTATTTGTTTATATTTGTTTATTCATTCACAGTAAGGATTAAGGTAAAAAGGAAATTCCTCAGCAGCACACTCTTGAACTTTGGTGGCATATAAAGTTAAAGTACACGCTGTATACTTCAAAGGTTAATGGTGTTGAATCCACCAGTATGAAAGAAACCTCTGTACTTCCACTGCCAACTACGATTCAGCAAAGGAACAGAAAACGTGAACTTTATCATGGTAATAATTAAAAATGATTGGATTAACTATACCTGCTAATGTGTTGTATAGTGCTTTCATCTGCATGGTTATATAAAGAATGGTTAAACTGAATATATGATTCCTGTAATTACCAAAGTTTTGTTAGACCTCTTGTGAGAAATTTGAATAAGTGTTTGCATTCTTTTGTGTGTTAGAACTATTTCATCAACATACAAGGTCACACAAAATATTGAATTACTGCCCAGTTCTGCACCATCCACAAAATTCACAACAAAGTTTCTTTTATGTAAATGAAACATTTGCCTTAAATTAAATGTGTAAACCAGTCCACCTTTCTCTTTGTTGCATTTGGATGTTGCTGCTTTTCTTGTGCCTCTTCCTGTGATGTTTTAATGCCTCGTGAAATTAACAGGTTCCTGCCAGTTAACGCATGATAAGGTTTACTCCACTTCAATAAGGCTCCTCTGCAACCTCTTTCACAAAATGAAGATATCATCAGCTGGCAGCTACAAAATGTCAACCCAGTGATAAAAGCTAAAGCCATGGAAGTCATTGTGGCCACATGTAATACAGATACAATCTTGATACAATCTGTGCTGATACCAGAATCCTACGTCTTTATTCATTAAGGATTAAGGATTTTTAGGGTTAAAAACACTGTTCGTTACTTTAGGCCTAGTTCCTTGTCCTGTCCTTGATAACAGTAGCCTATGAAAGTATTTTGTAAAATGTCTTTTTTGCTTCATAAGTACAACCTTAATAAATGTAATTCTTAAACGCAATGGCCTACATGTTGTCTTCCTTCCTACATCTGTATCTTTACACTGTGGCTATAAGGAGGTATCTACTTGATTAAATACACATTTTAAACAATTAAAGCCATTATAAAATATAAATAACTGTATGGACTATATGTTGTATTTCCATTTCCATTTTTGAAACTTATTTAGCTTGCTGTTAACATCCTGGTGGACAGAAATATAAGACAAATTCTAATGGTTTCCAATGGGGAAAACAATTAAACCCGTCACAGCACATTAGATCCTTCACATTATAGTTTGTACTGATGTGATGGTTTTTATTATTTCAAATAGGCACGTGCATACAAAGTTTAAAGACATTTAAATAGCACAGCTAGTAAAAAAAATAAACTACTGGCATATTATTCAAACTATGATTCTTTACACTGGAATTTGGTTTGATGTAACTTGAGCGACGTAAAAAGAAGCTTCCACTGCTGTTTAGTTTGCGTATCTCTAGATTACCTTCCTGCAAATGCCAAAAAATGTAATCCCTGGACATGTTTTTGGAAAACATTTATACAAGGTTCTGCTATACTTTACAACTTTGTACAGATTAATCCATTTAAGGTTAATTATATTTATATATATACTGTATATACCTTAAATGGATTCATATATATATACACTACCGTTCAAAAGTTTGGGGTCACCCAAACAATTTTGTGTTTTCCATGAAAAGTCACACTTATTCACCACCATACGTTGTGAAATGAATAGAAAATAGAGTCAAG
>JAVQJL010068072.1:0-16558 GCA_036024295.1 Nannoperca obscura
TATCCGAAGTGATTCACGTGGGGATAGGATCACCAGTATTTAATTCAATTCAATTCAATTCCATTTTATTTATATAGCACCATATCATAACAAAGTTATCTCAGGGCACTCAATCACATGGAGCCGGTCGAGACCAACTTCCACACACACAAAGACCCAACGATCCCACCATGAGCAGCACTAGGCGACAATGGCAAGAAAAACTCCCTTTTAACAGGTAGAAACCTCGAGCAGAACCAGGCTCTAGGTGGGCGGTCATCTGCCTCGACCGGTTGGGTTGAAAGAAAAGGGGGGGCTTTATGAAATTGCTGCATGCTTATAAATGAGCATTTGTGTGCCATTGCTTTGGATGCTTATAGTTGAATATACCATTTTTTAAAGCTGTCTATGTTGTATGTTGACTGGAGCACTACTTGGCTTTGAGGCACAACTTCTCTCCCAGCTTCATCCTATGAGCTCTGGTTCAGCTGAAAAACCTACTGTCTGGTTTCGAGTTTATCAGATCTCATGACATTCAAAGCTTCAATGAGTTCAATAGTTTCTTGTAGTATACGGCAGTAGGGAAGGTTTTCTTTCTTTTCAGTTTTGTGATAATAAAGACCTCTATTTCCCCGACATTGGGCAGAATCACAAGCTTTGGTTGCAAGTGCATGTTGGTGAGATTGACTAATTTTTTTAATTTACATGACTAGAGGCTCAAACACATTCCTGGCACCCAAACTGGCTGGGTGGCTGAAGCAGGATGAATAAATTATATTGCATTAGTAGGAGGGATTGAGTATCATCTGCTGGAGTTGAGAGGGTTAATGTGACTGGCCGTTTTTGAAGCTCACCACGTTCCCTAGCAAAGCAGCAGCAGACAGTTCAGTGGTCCAAGAGGACAACACTGTTGCTTTTTGCTCTTCAGGAAACACAGAAATTCCTGTCTAGATTTATAGATGTGTCGACTTATTTTAGAAGAATAAATGATGTGCTTTTAGGCTACAACTTCACTGAAAGACATGAAAGGTATACGTGCTTCTGCACACAAATTGCAAAAGTTGTGAACATTGCAAGCTTTAAAAGTAACAAGTTGCCTGCGATAAAAAAAAAATCAATTATAATCACCCTCTTGAGAGATTTCAATACCAGCTTGCTGTTGCGGCCCTCTCTTTTGATGTGTAAACACAAGGGGAGACTGCCAAAACAGTATTAGAAGGTATCAAACTGACATGGACATGCTGTGTTTGTTTGTTGGACAGTTTAACAGTATTCTGGGTTTTATTGTGTGTGTGGAAAGGTGTGATTTAATTTCTTTATGGGTTAGGCTGTTTTAGTCTTTGTTCTTTTTGAATAGCATTACCAAGCAGTGCTACCTGAAAAGAGAGAGGTAGTACAGTCGCTCTACAGTGAGGTAACTGAAGAAATAAGTCAATGGCATGATAGTAAAATCTAGGTAAATGCAGCCCAGGATGAAAATCATTGGAATTATCCTTTAAGTTTGGTTTCCCTTTGTGGATAAATGTTTTCTGAATGTGTAACGCAATATGAATGAAGTGTAGTAACACTCAGCACAACATATGGCCAAGCAGTCTGGGGGAAAATACAAGAGAGAGATGGATCTAAGTAAATGTGCAGGCCAATGATGATTACTTTCGCTCTTATGATGTCTGTACATTATATTTTTTGTGTATAAACATTCTTTAATTGAGAAGATTTTCTGACAATGGATGAATAGCAAAAACAGACATCAGGTACTTGACAGATTTCTATTTTGTAAGTGTGTTTATCTTGTATGGTGGGTGCATGTGGTGTGTCTGAGTGAGTCATTGCTTGCTTGGCAGCAGAGGTGCTAGGTTCATTACCCTCCTAACGACAGGCTGATGGAGGTGCCTTAAGAGGCTCTCCTTTCTCTCGCTCTCCTGTTTCTCTTTCCCTGCTTTCATCTTCAAGACACATCTCCTGCTGATTGCCATCACTTAGTGACTTCGCAATGCCAATATTGGGAGAGAAAGGAGCGAGACCCTGCTGGCCACCTATACTTCATTCAATCTCATCTTATTTTTCATTCTTATTCTGCCTAATCCTCCAACTGTTTATGATTGGAGGATTCCTGTTTCCTCTGTGAAGCCATATATTGTGTATCAAATCCAAAACTACTCTTAAACACTGTGTACAACCACATTCAGACAAATCCATACAAACAAAGAAATGCGCATGCATATTCACATTCAGTAGATGCACTTTAATACACACACTATATAATATATGCATGCATGAACGCACAAAGTGAGCCAATATCCATGTCAAAATCCAATTCAAACCAAGAGCTGTGTCTGTTTTTGTGTCTTCTATCATTTATATGAAAAGAAGTGGTACAGGAACAAAAAGGCCTGGCAAGGCACCCTGCTCTGCTACCCACAGATAACATTCTCTTATTAATTTGTTCCCATCATAACACAGCCAGATTGTACATTTAAAGCCCATGTCAGCCGATGTCAGATGCTTCTATTCATTTCTCAGAGAAATGAGGGGGCTGAAATGCCCACCGCTTGAAGAATTCACCAGAGAATTTAACTGTGATGGTCGCAGAGAAAATGGTGAAAAACACACATTTTCTTAAGGATGCACTCAGCTTTTTATTTCTAATTAACCATCTGGCCTGTGTTCCTCAGACTGCAGTCCAGAATGGTTTATAATAGGGATAAAGACAGTGATTAAGAGAAGGCAGTTGTCCTGTGCTACTTTGTGCTTTTAGTGCTTTTTTCTGTTCTATAGGATCTTATATTTAACTTGTTGTGTAAAGCATCTTGAAAATGATTATTATTAAAAACAGGCAAACATTACATAATTCTATCATTGTGCCTGCTCCTTCTGTCTTGTGTTATGTTAGACTTTAAGTGTATGCCGCTTGGCAAATCCTGCCAGCCAGAGCTCAACACAGTCACTGTGTCTGCTAAAGATGGACAGAACAGAGCTCGGTCTTGTGTCCAACGTTTCAAACAGGATACCAGAATAAAAGGGGGCACAGTTAGTAGGGCCTCAAAATGAAACACATCTCACCTGACATTAAGCTGCTAGGGCTCACCTTGGCAGTCGCAGCACCTGCCACTGCCAATGCTTGGAAGCGTTGATCAATAAAAAGCTCCCAAAATCACCCGAGCTGAAGTGTGGTGGACACCAGAGATATAAACATACTGTATGGGCATAATAAACATGTCTTTTGAACATGTTGGCAAAATAAAAGTCATGACATACTAAACAGAGCAAGTTTATGTCCAAAGTTGGAACCACTAAACCAGATCAAATGTGTGAACGGCTGTAGTGTCCAAACTGTAAGCAGTTGTATGTGTGCCTTGTACACATACACCCCCCCCCCCCCCCCCCCTCCTGCATTGCTAGTTACGCCAAAGGCATAATATTTCTGGAGCTGCTTGTAATGATGTTTCGTTGGAGGACTTCTGGCTCCGCTCCATTTGTTTCAGCCCATTTTGCTCTCACATGAACCCACGCTCACACACACAAACACAATGCATTGTCTTTGTAGCTATTCACCCGCACTCATCTGTGTGATATCCCTTCCTCCCCCTCCCCATGCTCTCCCTATCTTGCCCTACCTTCTCTCATTCCATTAGTAAGGGATTTTCAAGGCCCTGGCAGCAAAAGCCCATTTTCTCCATTTTCCCCCGGTGGCCTCATCATCAGGATTCAGCCGTACAGCCTCAAGCTAATGTTTTTAATTCAATCCCAGCAATCCATATCTAAGCACCCATTCCTTTTCCCTTCTTACTCTTTTTAGATGAGGGGAGGGGGGATAGCTCGAGAAAGAACACATATGTATTTTTATGTATGTGTCTGTATGTATTTGTGTGCATGTGCGACCCTTCTTTAAGCTCAGGGCTCAAATCTGGCGTCCCTCGATAAGAGCAGTGAAGTATCACGTCTGTGCCCTCCTGGAAAAGACTAATCAAAACCTGCATGTGCAGCACACTTTTACGTTGCACACTCAGCAAATACACAATAATTAAATGCTTTATGATGTTTATGATGAATGGTTGGAAGAAGCTTGCCTTATGTCCTCTTGAGCTGCAGGCGAGCTGTGGCACTGACTATTTATACATAACAAAACACAAATGGATCTGGCCTTTGCTTTTCCGCCTCCTGAACTAGAGAGCTGTCTGGAGGTGGAAGACGGTGAGAATGGGAGGTGTGAGAAAGGCAACAGGCAGCAGTGTGTATTTACACGGGAAAAGTGTGTGTGTGAGTGTGCAGTGGGATAGAATCATGCTCCGGTGCCTATGGAACTCAATCATGTGTGCAATGTGATTTTATGAATTAATAAAGATGATTTTTTAAGCAAAGCAGGGAGACATGATGAAGGGGAGAGAAAGAGGACGCTGGAGAAGCAAGAGGAATACAACAAGAAGGAATAACAAAAAGGAGACGAGAGGACAGACACAGAGAAAAGGAGAACAAGAGAGACTGTTGTGTTTTTGCCAGCAAATAAATCGGCTAGCCAGCCCCTCAGTCAGTCAGGCAGTCAGTCAGCCAAACAGAAACCTAGTCTCCACAGCATCCTGGACTACACCGTGCTGTGTTCCACACACACACACACACACACACACACACACACACACGCCCTGTCAGTCCAGATGACTATCATTACCCAGGTAAATACATCTGGCCTTAGGAGCCAGGCACACTCTCATCGCTTCTCTTTCTGGTGATGTGATTTTTCTCCCTAACCTTTTTCACGCTTCACTTCCTGCCCATTACTTTGCTCCCCCACTCCGTATGTAGACACACACTTTACACGTATATACATGGGAGAGAGAGAAGGGGCGGAGGGTGTAGCTAGGCTGTAATTATTTGGGCAATTATTTCAGCAAAATCATATTTGGATTGTGCAGTAGCAAAAGGCATTTAAAGAGGTCATTGCTTTTTCTAGCCTGTCTCTTTGTCTTACACACACTGATAACATTCACCTTCCCTCCCGCTGTCCTTCTTTTGCTGCCCTCTATCTTCTTCCGTCCATTTCTATCACTTTCAGCTCTGTGTGTTTTGTTTTATCTCTCTGTCTCCTCCTCTCTATCTGCCCCCTCCCTCTGTTTGACAATCTCTCTCTGGCTCACTCTCTGTCTCCCAAGGGTCTGCTTCACAGATGAGTCGCCTAGTTACAACATCACTCATTGATTTAAGAACTGCCACGGGCATTGATCTGAAACAGCCATGCTACTAGGTGCAAAAAAAGTCATTTCTGCCTGCTAGACTGCTAATGACATGATGAAATGCACCCTGCCGTCCCAGCACATACACAGACTCACTCCATGAATCACTTGTATACAGTACTTCTTAAATGATTACAGACTAAATGGGTGTATACAAACCACCTGCGGTGTGATTTTTCGCATTTCTGTAGTAACTGAATCCAAGCATCAGTGTGATTTGTATATTTTAAATTTGAGGAGGTAATTAAATAATCAGTGTCTTGTATAATACAAATTTGCACCCAACAACAAATAATACTGCTATGTTTTAGTTTTGGAAAGTATTTCACGGCACCATCATCTGTGTTGAGCAGTTAAAGTTGTGAGTAGGTGGTGTTTGTGTTGGGGGGGGGGACTTTTAAGGCCAGAAATCAAGCGTGAAGTAATCTGTGGCTCATTAGCAGCAATAAACCACTGTTTCAACCCCTGAGTTGGCTGAGACGTTTACTTTGTGACTACTTGGTTTCAAACCGATCCTGTAAGTTTTTGCAATAATTAATTTTTTGTATAGTGAAGCTGAAGTGCCATGAAAATTATATTTTAAAAAGCATGACGTGCTGGGGGTTAGGTTTTTTTTAAAAGAAGTTTCAGAACATCTGCTTATAAAAAGACACTGTAGGTGTGAGTGCATGTACGCTCTATACTAAAAAGAGAAAATACAATACACTTGCATTTTGATCTCTCACTGTTATAGATTGTGTTTGCACAGCACCAAAAAGGATCTTTTTTTTTATCATGTTGGCCTCTTTGTTTAAACTGAAATATCTCCAGATATTTATTTTCTCCACAGATTAGATGAAAGACACACATTTTTTTAATTTTTACAGGGAAAATGGGAACATTCACATGGCCCTAAAACCTTACTGCCAAGCAGTGCAAGTTATTGAAGAGTGGTCAGGCATGCGTGTAAGCTTTAAATAGCCTAAATATAACAGAAATACTGCCCTTCAGTCTGGTTATCTGCTCCATTTAACCTATAGCTCCTCGGGGGACCATTATAATTAATGTCCATTTAGAAACTACCTCACTGCTTTACACTAAGAAAGGTATTAAGAAAACAAAGAGGTATTTACACACAGCCACTCTGCGCACCCTTTCCAAGTACAGCTGCTGTGTGTTGGAGCTTTAATTGTAGGGATTCTCATTCATTTAAGGGAAACATTCAATTTACCCAAATTACACAAACGGCTGTAACAGAGTTATTTTCATCAATGGTTAATCTGTTATTTTTTCGATGAACCTCTTAGTCTATTAAATATCTAATAAGATGAATAAACTGCCCATCACATTTTCCCAAAGCCTAAGGTAGCACCTCCTCAAAATATATTCAATTGACCGTGTCAACAATATAAAACAGAACAAAACTCAAATTTGAGAAACTGGAACCAGAGGATAAAACATATTCCCTGAGAAATGTCTTAAATAAGGGTTAAATGATTATCGAAACAGCCAGAGAGTGTTTCAGCAAAAACAATGCTGTAGCCATGAGCTCTCTAATCACCAAAAACAAGTACTTCACACAATAAATAAAAGCATACTTTGGAATATGCATTTGATAACCAGCCACAGTTCAAGCCACCTAACATGGGCTAGGTTTATAATGTGGACACAGTATATACAGAATTCATATTTACCATCTTCTGTAGGCTGTTACCTCATTCCCCCCTAAAAGCCACTGAGGTTTTGTAATATGTAAGTTTAATATATAAATGTGTCGAATGTAGAAATGCACATGCATACTGTTGCAAACAGAATAGTTAGCAGAGCATTCAAACAAGATAATCAGCAGCAGGACATACACATTGTTTGCATAGCGGAGCATAAAAATTGCTTTTTTTTGTCATGTTGATTAAAACATATTTACCACTTGTGCTCGTTGGGGCCGACGAAATATCCACCTGTATAGATGCTACTACAGATCAGTAACCCAGATCATCGTATGTCAATAGGATAAATTATCTTTCTAACTAGAATTTGTACTTACAAACATATGTAGAATTGTGTGCTGTGAAACCATGCCTAACCTTCAAGAATGTGGCCTGGAGGAGAGTGTTGATACCCACAGTGGAGGGGATGTCTATTAGTGGGGGTTTAATAAGTCTGTTCTCTGCCCACACACAGTCAAACCAACACCCTAATGGTGGTTTGCCTAGAAACCACAGAGGTGACACACAAGTGCACAAACACCCATTCAAATATAGGCACACACACAATCTTCCACAAGATTGTAATCTTGCATGATAGTCCGTCAAGTTGGGCAATACAGAAGCCCCGCTAGAGGCAGTGGGGATGACAGGAATGAGGGATATGGAGGAGAAGAGCGTGGTGGGGGTTGGTGATTGAATTATTCATGATGGCAGCCTCGGCCTGGCCCTCTCAGATGGATTCATTATGGGGGCTGGCCAGGTAATATAAGGACTGTCAGGGAAAATGCTAGCAAAACAGTGGAAATAGTAGCAAATGAAAGAAGTGTGTGTGTGGAGTGTGTGCACTCCACCTGCTCCTGCCCTGGAGCAGCAATGGAGAGGTGACCCTGCCATGGTAATAATGTGCTGAGGATTACAATTTGATTGAACCAAGCCACAAGGGTTGTTTCCTGCCCACTCTAATGACAGCTTGTTGCTGCTGGGACTGCAATACAAGGTCCACTTGACACACACACACACACCACTTCTCTCTCTCCTACTCTTTTGAGGCTGGGGAGATGCAAAACAGAACAAGAAGAGACCGTTATGAGTGATTAGAGTGAAGACAAGGAGGAGACGACACGTGTGTAGCTTGAAGACACTTTTTTTAAAGGGGGAGATAGGTGGGCGACTGAGAAACTGATCATGGAGAGAGCTGCAGGAAAGAGAGAGCATTAGAGAGAGAAGTTTGAAAGTGGTTGTCCGGGCAGATAAGTGTCAGGAGAGCATCGTTGACATCAGAGATACCTGCTGCTTGCCTTGTCTGCCTGTCTGACTGCATTGATTCACTGCTTCACTGAGCCAACAACAGCTGACTGACTGAATTCCTCTCTCATGCTGAAAAGAAAAAACATTTCTGCCGTCACAGAGGATTAAACAGTTCAGATGCTTTGAGCAGTTGTTTGTTTCTCTCTCTTCAAAATAACTGCTAAAAAACAATCACTTTGCCGTGTGAGAAAGCCACAAATTTCACCCATTGTTTTTTCTACAAAGCACAATTACAGAGGTATTTATCTCACTCGCATACACAGCCCCAAACTCTGTCTTGTCACTGCTAACTACCTGCTGTTGTAGCAAACACATGTAATTAATTAGACAAATGTGATACTGTCATCGAGGATAATTGTTTGTCAACGCATCAGGGAGCTGAGCAGAAGCCAGCCAGCCAATTAGACAATCAGACAGACAGACATACTGTCAGTCAGCCAATTAGACAGTCAGTTCGTCAGTGAACACACTGCTGCTGGTGAAGAGAGATGTGCTTAGGTTTTTCAGAAGCACTGTCAGAAATGTCTTCTTGCATTACAGTACATCCATCTTAATCCTCTGATCCATCAGTGCACACACATTCACATATGACATGTCATATTTTCAGTCCTTCACATGCACAAATATACTTTTATACATTTACGTTTTCTGCAAAGGAGGATCAGGATAATCTTTGACTCTTATATTATTACAATGAATTCAAGTTCAGATCAAAGATTCCCAACAAAACAAGTTGAAACCTGGTCTGCAACGCTCTGAAACCTGCCAGTTTACACCAATGCGACTAGATAAGATGGTTTATCGTTTCCATAGCAACGACTCTCTGTACTTCCGTTCTAACTGCCAGCTTTTCAGAATTTTTTTGTAGCTAGATATCACTTTTAGCTTCTTAAAATAATGAGGGGGTCGAGGTGACCAGCTGACTTTGCGACAACTTTTAAAATGGGTTTTGTCATGAATCTGTGGTCTGCACTGGCCTTTAGAGACACACAAAGACATCAAAGACCCTGAACTGGATGTATCCACACAAGGGCAGACAATGGACAATTTCTCCTCCAAAGAAAAGACTGGATTTAAGAAGGAGAGCAGGAGAGGTGTGGAGATGGATGATTGAGTTTAGCCAGTTCACTAAATCCATAAGCACTGATTCTCTAACCTGAGCTGTTGCTTAAATTTCAGTGGCTTGTCATTACACTGGAGGATTAGGTCCTTGACAGAGTGCCTGTTGATTTACCTACCTGCTCTTTGTGTGTTGAAACAATTATCTGCCCAATGTTATATAATGTTGTAAGATTTGGAAAGCCTGAGAAGCCATGCTTGTTATGTTATGTTATTTTTTTTAGGTTTATTTAAAAGGGATAATTATTTTGTCAGGTTGTGTTCACAAATTAATATTTTGGTGATTACAAAACAATGAACTGTTTTTGTGTGGTTGTGATTTACTTGCAAAACAAAGCTTGTTATGTCGAGATTACAAAAGCAGACAAAATTGTTATTTTGTGATCTTACCTTATTTTTCTCATGATTTTGTAAAATTGAAATTAAAACTCATCTTTGTCAATTTTAACTCTAGACTTTTAACAGGAAAAATAGAGAAACTTTTAGATTACAACTTTATTATAAATCATGGTTGTCAGTGAGTGTAACAGCAGGGAAGCTGAAGCTAAATGTTTCATTTGTGGTCTGTAGATATGTGTATGTACAGTACTATATGTGTTTCTGATTACATTGATTTGCCACCGCTTTAAATTCATGTTAGCTTATCTATATTATATATTATATGTAGAGTACCAGTACGCATTTTGTGTGACTCATTAGAGAAGCCTCTGAAACATAACAGCACCCTCCTCCAACATCTTTAATGTCAGCACTGGGTGTACTGCGTGCAACATTTTTTGTAGCTTTCCAAAACCAACAATGTGACTTCCCATAGTGGTTGGCCAGGTGTGCAGAGGATAACATGTACAGTATGTGAGCTTCTCTCTTAACTGCTTCCATTATATGAACATTCAGAAATGTTCACTTTGTATGAACTAGTTTGTTTCAACCATACCCCGGCCTTAAGTTCACTCTCATGTAAGCATCTTGATTGACAAACACAGCTGTCAGGCAGAGGCTACTTTCTTACAGTTGGAAAAGATCAGCTATCAGCTGGTGGCACTGAATGTTAATTTAGTTTTGAAGTAATTTTCAATTTCCCTATTACCACACTCTAAATCTCTTGCAGCAGAATCGTGACTCAGTTTTAAATGGAACTGGTGGGCAACTGGAGCACAAGTCTTACCAGAAGGCTGTACTGCAACATTCCATTCAGTTGGGAGTGTTTCCCTCCTGTTGGCCTTTGATGTTTTCTGTCCCTATTGATCCAAACCTAAAAGTTTATGCCACCATTTTACAGTCCTCACCCCTAAAATTAGAACAAGCCCCAATTATTTTTCCAAATCCCTCTTAAATATTGTTAATCTCTTTTGTTACACAAACTGTCTGCAGTGTTTTTCCCATTTTCATGTGTTGACTCATTCACTGGAAATAAGCTTTAATCCTTCTCTTGTGGCAGGGTTTTTTACTGAAAGCTCAGAGAAATAAGAACATAAGAGTAAGAAAGGGGGCAAAGTACTTCAAAACACACTCGTCATTAATGGAACTAAATCATTGCTAACAATGTTTTCTGTTTGCCAGGAAATTTGTGATCTCCCATTTTTATTAAGAGAAGAGATTAGAGCTACATGCTCAATTTCCAAACAGCAACTTGTAATCACGTAAGTTCCATTATGCAAACAGACGATGAGTAGACAGGTTGGGGGGGCAGCAGGTTGTCTATGGACCACTTTTCTGTAGTCTATAAAGAGTCCCAAAAAAGGTACAATGGTAGAATGTCCTTTGGTTATTTCAGATCCTGGCAATAAGAACAGGACTGAATAGGGAATTATACCATCATAGCTGATGTTATATTCTGGAAAATTATTAATCTCCTGCAACTGAATATCCTACAAGGGAAAAGTACACGGTTCTGTGCTTATTGTCAGAACCAAAATGAGAATGAAAACAGAAGGTGTCAGATTTAAATGTACACATGGCAAGCAACCATGAGATGAAAATGAAAAACAAAACAAAAGAAAGCAGAAGTCTGGTACGGGGGGGGGGGGGGGGGGGGTGTAAAAACAAAAAAAATGAATGCAGAGGGAGTAGAGAGAACTGACACCCATGATTGGGTCCATACCAAAGAGGCAAATAAAAGAAGCCCCCTAAGCCGTTGTAATCAGTAGAGGAACAGACAAGGCCGGGCTGGTTTTTCCTCCTTAAGCCCTGGTGGAGTTTGGGGTCCAATGCTAGTCTTTCAGAAGGCCCTGCCAAATGGCAGCACACATCAAAGTCTTTAGCTGTTAGCCTCCTTGCCTACTCACGTCAATGTCCCCGGGATTAGCATTAGCATAATTGAGGTTTATGTACAGATGCTTAGTGCAAGGGCTTGATGGATCACTATTCTGGAATGGGAATGTGTTGTGTAATGTGGATTTTGCATCCATTCTGCTTAAGACTATGAACACCACCCCCGTAGCCTATTACACCATGTAGAGTGTGTGCGTACACACACACACAGCAGGCGCGCGCACACACACACACACACACACACACACACACACACACACTTTCTATAGTTAGATTCTGAGAAAGCAAAAAAAACCAACTGTAGTAAACAGGCTGTGGGTAGTGAAAATAACGACCCATGCACTGAAAAACCACAGGAACAAATCTGTACCCACTTTATAGATGCTACACCTCAACCTTATATATTTTAATGTAACACACTTCCAACTTATTTCACATTTGTACCAAGGAGAGAAATAGTTCTCAACAACAGGGACACATCAGAGCCTTTTCTCTATGTGAGTTTGGTTTCTTTGGTCTGGACAAGGGATGTGCCGGTATCAAAGATTATTGTGACCAAACATATGGTAAATGGCATTATCACGAAAATCCTCAAACTTTCCTGAAGTAACTATTGGTCTTAAAACATACAAAAATAATTTTGTGTTGTATTTGTACATGTTTGACTTGGATTTTATCAAACCTAACAAACTAAACAGGGAACTGTATATTGCAGCTTTGTTGAACTTACATAGGTAAAATGTGCGTTTAATTTTAGTTGCAAGATTTTCTTGTCATCCTTCACAGTCAGTTTGATCCTACCAACTAGTGGAAAACCCCATAGTGTCTAGATTTATTTCTCATGACGCAGGGAGTTTCCTCTTCATCAGTCATTTAAAATACAGCACCTATAAACCAGCTGCGTTTCAGTGGGTCCACTAGTTAATGTTAAACATACAAAGTCATGGCCACAGCAGCTAGAGCTACACAGAAAATGTATAGTAATAATAATAATAATAATCCAAACGTAACTGCTTATAAAGACAGGTGAGCTGTGCTGTGTTAATCTTGCCCTCTAAAAAAGGTGATATTCACAGTATTGATGGTATTAGAAACTGTTGGCGGTGTTGTTACCATCAGTGTGTTTCACCAAGGTAAATTGTAACTGTTGTAACTGTGGACCAAAGTAAAATGACACTGTGACATTTTAGTTAGTCTGTTTTGTGTTTGTCTTTATATCTTCATGTAGTACCCACTTAATTATAAGGATTTAGATTATTCTATATAAAGTCAATCCAGATAACCAATCTGCTATAATCCAAAATCAGATGCTAGCACAGGATTGAATAAAAATATAACCCAATTAAGCAATCAAATATCTAATCCACTCTCTAGCATTATCAAGGGAAGAAATAGTATCCTGTTTAGCATAATTTTATTTGGTAAACTAGAAACTCAATGTCCAAGAGTGGTAAATATCACTATGACATGTTGAGATTGAGGTTGTTTCAATCGGATGGCAACAATTTATTTTGGCAGCTGTTAAACCAGCTTAATTTAATACAGCGATGAGAAATGGATGCATTTAAACCCCTAACATAATTTAATATCAGCAGAGCAGGAGCAAATGACACACTTACTGTATATTGAAAATAGTTGTTAGGGTGGGTGTCACCGAGGGCCAAAAGGAGTTGACCTATTGGCACTCCAACATTTTTAGAGGCCAGCTTGATGCTTTGCCATATTCTGGACCAACTGATGTTAGTGAGATTTAAGTCTTTTTGCCAAATATTACTTATTGACAGGTGCCAGTAAAATGTGTATTCAAGGTTGCTGTAACTGCCCAAGTCAAAGATAATTCTTAAAAGGGTGATAATTCATTTAAGAGCCTGGGCTACTCCATGAGTATTGAGCGAAAATCTCAGTTAAAGGTAAAAGAAAAAGGTGGAAATATAGGTTACCTGGTGTAACCTCAGTTTTACGAGTACATGTGACGCCCTCTAACGGGCTTCACTATTGGTTAATCCCCTCGAGGCTCCGCCTGGATACCTGAGTCAAGTTCAATGTACTCACCCTCTAATCAGGGGGTAGTATCCTCCCCAATATAACCCCAGTCTGTGCATTGCTCGTTTCCCCTGAAAACTCAGCAACCACCCTGGGACCAGCTGGGCTCGTAGTTAGAGGGTGTCGCATGTACTCATAGAACTGGGGTTACACCAGGTAACCTATATTTCTATGTCGTACATGCTCCGCCTTCTAACGGGCTTCGCTATTGGTTAAAACTGCAAGGCGAAGGCCGTAGGGATGAGATGTACTCCCAGCTGGGCCCTGCCTAGCCGACAGGCCAAACCCCAACTATACAGTAACACACGTCTAGCAGGCCTCATCAGGTTCCACCGCCTGCACTGACCATCACCTGGACCCAGGCGTCACGTGGACTCCGCCGCCGCACCAGCGGCAGGTGCCAGCGGCCGGCGCCAGCACCTGTGCACCGAGCACAGAATGCGCCACTGACCCCGAGGTCACATCCCAGAGATAAGATTGCACGAAAGTAGAAGCAGACGACTACGAGGCAGCCAGGCAGATGTCTGGCACTGAAACGCCTCGAAAACAGAGCAGCAGAAGCAGACATGCTCCTAGTAGAGTGAGGTCGCAGCCCCCCCAGAGGGGTCTGGCCCATCGCTTCGTAACCCCCCTGAATGGCTGCACACACCATATGGGCCAGCCGCTGGGAAGACAGGGGGGTCCCCTAAGTCTGACCACCGTAACAGACAAACAATCGGTCGGACCCTCTGAACCCCGCCATACGGGCCACATAGGTGCACACAGGGCACAATGGAGACGCAGGTCCCCAGGAGACGCGTGCGGTGGAGGACAGAATGCTCTCAGGCACACCACCCTAGATTGAAAAGAAGCGGTGATGAACATAGGACAGAAGGACGGGTTTGGGCGCAGCTCCAGCGCCATCCTGTCATGCCCCACGGAAAAACAGGATGGGTGCACCGAAAGGGCGACCAAGTCCCCAGCTCTCTTGGCTGACGCCAATGCCAACAGGAGTGCAGCCTTGATAGACAAAGCCTCCAAGCCTGCCTCCGCCAACGGTTCAAACGGCGGACACAGAAGTCCGTTCAACACCCTCTGCAGCTCCCACTGGGGAACCAGTCGCTGAAACGGGGGACGCAACCGACAGGCCCCCTGGAGAAATCCATTAACCAGAGGATGGCTCCGGGCCGCAAGGGCCCCAACCCGTCATGCCCAGCCGTAATCACGGCAGCGAACACCGCCAAAATAGAGGTTGCACGCCCACTTTCCAACAACTTCTGTAGGAAGCCAAGGATGTCCTGTAGGGGACATGCGGTCGACAGGAGGCCCCTGGCCACCAACCCCTATGCAGGCTTGGTCCAAAGCCCCGCCCCAACCTGTCAGAGAGACGTCGGTGAAGACCTGAACATGGTGGGCTACGCAGCCGAGCTGCACTACCTGCACACACCGGAACATGAAGGCCGTGGTACCTGTCGCACTGAGGATGCCGCCGGAGCCGGCTGAACCAGCACTGTAGCTTCCTCCTGTGCAGCAGCCCAAGGCGCACCACCGGGTGAGCTGCTGACATCATCCCCAACAGAGACGTGATGCTGCCTGCTGCCTGCGGGGGCCAGCGGCTCACTCCCCCCCGACTTCTTGGGAACAAGGAAATACGGGGAGCAAAAAACCCTGCTCATGCGCCTGCCTCGGGCACTGGAGACACTGCTCCCTACCGGAGATGTCGGCAACCGCTGCCCGTAGCATCGCCCTGTCTGCCGGGTCGGCGAGTCAAGGTGATAGCCCGTCGCCGAACACCAGGTGTCTGTGGCAAAACTGAACAGCGTAGCCCTGCGGCAGCATCCTGTCCATCCCAGCAGACAGGGGCCCGCAAAGACACACCCACATCAGGTATCGATCTGAAAGCAGCCTGGCAACATAAAGACTGAGATTGGGCCCACCCGTCTCTGCCCTCTTGTCTCGGGGAGGGGCTGGCGGGGGGCCCTGACCGAAAAGGGTTGTGCCGCAGCTAATCCTAACAGTGAATTAGCTGCCTCACAAGCCCCGTCGGATAAGCTAGTGCAATATAAACATAGCATTAGCCAGACTGCTACTTATCGCCAGCCCCGGGATAGCACCAATAACACTCAAGTTATCTTAGCATAATACAGTTGTAGGCATGACGCCGGCGGACTCACCACACGGACCACGGTTCCTCCTCGCCACGGGAATGAAGCTAGTGGCCCAGTCGGTCGTCGCCAGCGGCCGCTGGTCTACCGTACAGCTTCAAGGAGAACAAACCCCGCCAGAGGTGCCTGTAACTCACCCGTGCCGCACACATCATCCGCCCGTCATCGATGCCTAGCACCTGTGTCCTCCGCAGGACGGCCGCCGCCGTATGGACCTCCGGCACCTCCCTCAGTCGACAGCTCAACGCATACTTATGTGAGCCGGTCGAAAGGACTAGCCAACACAGCGACATAGTCTGTCAGAGCGTGCCGCGCCGGCATAACAACGGCCGAGATATCCAGCCGTCGTCCGGTCCATGTCCGGTCCAAGGAGAGAAGCCATCTGGGCGGCAGCCACCCCCACAACTTCGACCCTGATGGTCCCCCGATACCGGCGCCAGGCCAGTACAGAGGGAGCGGGCAATCTCCAGGAACCGGGTCCGGAGCGCGAGACCGGCCCAGCATGAATCGGCCTCCATCTGCTGACATTGCCCCAGACATGAAGCAAGTCACATGAGGATCTTCTGCCAATATGGGAGAAGCAAGCGAAACAAGGTTTGCTAGCCATTATGTTTTTTCCTTTCTGTGGTTCTAAGTGAATACACCAGCGACACCCGATATTGACAAATTTCTCGTTCACTAGCAAGGAACACACCCTCCATATGATACGTTTAAAGGATTTATTGAACATGGTACATTTAGAATGTTTGAATATTGCTGTTGGTTTGGGGAAGCTTCGTGG
>JAVQJL010068082.1:0-31589 GCA_036024295.1 Nannoperca obscura
TTCTGATCACTCCCTACAGGAAAATGAAAACTTTTGAAAAATGTTACAAAAGAAATAAATATTGTTATGCTCTCCAATAACAGCCTAAGGTTGATTTTTTGAATTTCAAAGTATTTCAACTTTGAAATACTTAGGGCACATAAATAGGGCACATACTTTGAGTGCTCTATAAAGGGTTAAATGCCACTTTGTATTACCTGTGATGAATGCTGCCCTTCAATGACAAACAACCATGACAGTATGTGTGTTGTAAAGGTTTAAGGTCATGAAAAGTACTTTAGATTTCATATTGGAATAAGTATCCTGGTTTGACCTGACAGTACCTCTGAATCTATAGAAATTACATGCTTTTGCTGTGTAAATGAATTGTTACTTACTAGAATGTAGAATTTAAACACTGTCTATAAGATATGCCACAGTGAGGAAATGTTCCCACCGGTTAATATACTTGTGACAGTGTTGGTGAAACCAATTACACTGGACATTTTTACAAGAAAAGATATTTAATGATGACGCTCAATATCTGCAGAGAGCCATTGTCTTGTTGGTCAACTCTCCTTACTCTCAACGTGTGATAAGTGAAATCTGACTCCTGCTACTCTGCTGCTGCTGTTGTACAGAGTAGACATTTTCAGTTTACCATTGCAGTGTCTGTCGTTGATTGAGGTTGTAAACAAGCCATCACTTTAGCAAAATCATCTCAACCTCGTTATCTGGAGGTAAAACCAAAAGTGAGAACAGGTCAAACTTGAAGCAGAAAATTGGTCTATAGACTCTGAACAGACAGTTTGGGTTACAAAGTCATGGCTGCTTTTGTCTTCCAAATAAGCTTTGCTAACCCAGAGGTTTCTTTGAAACCTCTATCATCTGACTGCTTGTCTTTCTTGACTCTTTTTTTAGCCAATAATGGAGTGACACCTGCGAGCTAGTTCAAGCAGTCAACTTGAGCTGCGTTTCTAAACATGTGACATACCTCCTTCTCCACAACCATCTTCTAAACACATCCTCCCAATTTGGTGGTCTATTTAAACTGCAAAATGTCCCATCTCTCTCTCTGACTGTTATTGCTGCTGCTGCCCTGCATCAGTATGGCTGCCTGTTCTTTCAGCCCCAACCCCACCCCAGCATCCACCTGCGGGCTCCGGCTGGGGGGTTTAAGATATTTGCTCATCACTCCCCAATATCTCATGTAAACACATCTACTGGGAGTGATCAGGTCGGAGCCTGGACACCAAACTCTAACCATGTTCTGCTGCTATAATAAACATTTCAAATGAGTTGTCTGACTGAACTGTGTATATGCTTCGGGCATAAGAACAGCATCAACAAGTTTTTACCAGTTAGAGTCCATACTGTACTCATCACAGTGGTCATCACACATAATATCATGAATACTCTACATTTAAAGTATAACCTATCCAATTCACATGATCAGAGTTAAATCTATTAGAGGGGATTTTGTTCAACCAAACATGTTACGCTACTTTTCTTTAATTAGGGATGAGTCTTTTTCATATCCCCTGGATATAAAATACAGGTATTTGGCTCTTGCTGCTGTGCATGCCAAATGCCAATAGACCTTTTAAAGCATTAGAGCTTTTAAAAGTCAATGATTTGAATTCAGCCTGTGGAATCAGTGAGCATTTTAAGCCATTTATCACTTTGGAGCTTTGCCGCTTGTCAATCTCTTTGTGATAAAACTCCCAAAAATGAGGGATAATCATTTAGCATTTCTTCAGTGTGTCCTGGTGTAGCCTCTGATTGTGTGTCATAGAGATCTCCCAAAGTGAACATTTCCTATCAGAATAACTCAGCTGTAGGAATTGCTCCCAGATAAATTCTGTAATGATGTAATTTCAATTTCCCCTAATTCCTCCCCGTTTGCAATCAATTTTAGTGTGACTAAGAACAGACTAATGGTTTGAACATCTCTGCCTCCCACCCATCGAGTGCAGAGGAAAGATGAGCCTGGGGTGAAAACAAAGACAGAAAGAGAAACCAGCACAGAGAGCGAGCTACAGCATCTTTCTGCTGATATCTGCGCCTGTGGAGGTGATTGTTTTGCAGAAAATTGGGAGAAGAGATGTAGAAAGCACATTTCTGAATACTGGTAAATATCCAAATGCAGAGTCACATCTGCCAGCAAGCAGAATCACAGCTTATGACATGCTTCATCAGAGCTGAAACTCCAACTTTCATTCATTATTTTGCTCTACCCATTTTTATTGCTTCTCAGAGTTGTGAAAGTCACAAAGAGCCTTGGAAATGGTTATAAAGCAGTACATTAATTGAAATTCTTCTGAATAAAAGAGACATTAAAAAAAATAAAAGCTTTTTTTGAATGAGTTAGTCCATTAAATCAAAGATCAAAAGACAAAAGCTTAATAGATAACTAAAGCAAAAGATTCACAATTAATTCACAATTATAATTTAACAATACGATTCAAAAGAGATTAAAAGTGTGATTTGCTAATTTAATTAGCATTTTAATTTACCCTAAAAGTCCTCGAAATGAAATGACACACGACTCATATGCAGTAAGTGCCACTTAGGTTTATGGAAAGATTGTTGTTTGGGTTAAAATAAGTATTTTTTTAAGGTTAGGGAAACGTTATGTTTTAAGTTAAAATGAAGGACCTTTGTCATGTTTACAATAATAAACATATAAACAACACAGATTGTTGACAGGAAACAGGAAATGAACAGCAGTCTGCCGTGTTACAGTAAACCATGTTGCTCTATGACCGTGTCACATGACTTCCCGACATAATTACTACGACAGCTAGAGGGCTTTGTCACTTGAACTGACAGAGGTTTTGGGGCACTTGCTGAAATAACTGATGCTGACATTTTTCTTGGGACGGACAGTCTCGATTTACCAATTGGTTCCCCAGTACATTTCTAATTTTGCTGGCCTCCCCTCTGGGACTTGCTAATCTAGCAAGGATGTAACAAAATCTCTGACTGGCTTTTATCCTTCGAAGATTTACGAGCGACATAGGAATCACATTGAGAAATGTCTGCATGCTGAAGGACCAGGCTATGGAAGCATAACTCACAGAAAGAATCAGCTTTAACAATAGTAGAAGTAGTCATGCTCCCAAGCTACATTCAATCTCCATTAATTCAGGAGCACATATACCCTTGACTAATTGGTTCATGCTTTTGCAGCAACTTTTTGCACACACACCTTTCACTGCTAGGCTAACCCTGCAGCCTCACACTGCCCGCTGCACCGCCGGGCTGCGACTGTCAGTTCGGATGTGCATTGAAAGTGAGCTCATCAGTCCACCAGCAGTGCTATTATTTTGTGCCGTCTACAGCACTAAGCCGAGTGTGCTAACATGCACATATATATAAAAATAAAAAGGAGACAAGGACTTAATTTCACAATAAGATAAATTACTTGCCTTGTTAACCAGTCTATATTGATTGATGGAAAAATAATCAAGGTGAACAAGAGACAAAGAGCTGTGTGTTGGTTTCCCCCTCATTATTTTGGAGGCACTTTGTGTCTGTGTGTTGTTTTGCAGGGGTAAAATCTCATGAGCCAGCCTGTTTGGTACTCTGATGCTCTGCCATTAATGATTTCCAAACAAGCAGACAATTAAGAATAAATGGGGGAGATTTTTGATTTGTCTGTGCCTGCACTTTCCCACCCAAGCACAGCTTAACAGCTGAACGTGGTAGATAAACCGTGAAGTTTCAGTTGTCACTAATGTGATGGTTATCTGTTGTGGTCAAGAAGAACAAACTTGCCATGGTGCATTTTAAGTGTGCATGAGTCCAAGTCCCAGGCTGTAGCAGGGTAAACCCTACCAGGGGTGGCCACCAGTGTGCCACCAGAAAAGCACTGCTTCACGTACTCTTGAGGGGAAGACCAAAGAATCAGAGAACTCACCTGCTGAGGTTGATGGTTACTTCTACCCTACACAGTACTGAGGTTAATTTTAGGATCTAGTAACATTACTATCATGTTTAGCAGAATGGAAGTCTTGAAAATCCCAGATATTGAAATTTAAAGTGTACTTCAACAATTTCGAGTTAGACTTCCATAAAGTTAGGGGATTCTCTAGAAAGGTACAACAATGTATTTAGCTTACCTTTAAAAGAGCTAAATTTATGTTTTTAGTTTTAATAATAGATTTTATTTTGCCAGCAGGACATATTGTAACTTCCCCTTATCTCTGACTCTGATTCACAACTAGGAGGCATGACGTGAAGCTTTTTTAAAATTTTGACTCAGTTTATTGTAATTTTGTCTAAATTATATGACGTGAAGACGACATTAGTCCATAGTCAAGCTCCAAAAACACTAAATCATAAAGAAACTTGATAATGTCTCTTTGTTCAACCATCCCTGCCTGGTAAATGCCCATGTCTTACAAACCTCATGCCCCGAGTCAGTAAATGTTTAGTTTTGCAAGTTTGCAAGCCTCCAAGCCAAAATAACCCTGATGACATCACTGTGACATCACAGTGGAGTTCCTTTTTTTTAGCAGAATAAAGAGTCTTAAAAAACGTTACAGCCCATACTTACAAGGTCTGTAACAGGAGTAACTCCAACGTGACAATCAACCACCTAGCTCTGTCACTAGCACAGGATCACTGTAGGCTGCCGAGGTGCTGAAGTGACATCGTTCACAGACTGACAGGCAGGATAATGTATCTGCGAATGGTCCTGCAGTACCCATGTCAAGCTTCACCACGCCTGGCTTCATCTCCTGCTAAAATTACGCTTGGCACTTGTTCAGTCCAATTACCATCTACTGCTGGTAGCCTGCTGCGGTGCACCCTTTTCTCACCTGCAGTCTTCAGCTACATTGTTCTGGCCACTCTCATGGGCCTCTCTCACTTTTCCTGTCCACAAATCGGCACTCATTATTCAAATATTGAAACCTCATGAGTCATTGCTTCCTCAGCATGGTGGAAATAAACATCTTTCATTATATGGATACCTGCAAAGCTGGCTTCAATTCAATTAGGGAAGATATCCAATGCTGAGCTGACTGGCATGATAAGGGCCCCTCACATAGGGCCTTGTAGCCCTGATGCAGGGAGTGCAGCGCAGGCCAAATCAAGCCCATTACAGGGACATAGGAGCCAGTGAATGATTGTGAGGGGTGGCTAGGCGATGGAGAATCAGACTGCGGTTCAGGAATTTGCAGATGATAGTAGAATATGTTTCTCTCTTTATATAACAATATTTAACTGAAAATGGCTCTAAAGGATCATTTTATCATGAATTTAAGAATTTGTTGGGTCATGGAACAACCTTAATATTTAGACAATAGAACTGAGGTCATTATGGATAACCTTCAGACTAGACAAAAAAGTTGCAATATTTCCTTTTAGTTTAATTTTATTTTGTTGTTGAACTGATTTTATATTCTAAGATTAATGCAGCTGATATAGTCTTCCCCTGTTGACTAAACTACTTTGGTTAAAGACACAGCACTCGCTGTTGTTAAAATTTAAGGAAATCTTTGATCATGAACTGTCTCTCCACTTTTTCTGAGAGTATTTCTAGACATAAATAATCATCTGGATTGCTCCAGTTCTCACAAGTGCAACATGGTTTTAAAATGCCATTGTCAAACAGTTATTTGTCTTGTGCAGTTAATATTAACTGAGTCAGTCAACCATCCCTGCTGTCTGTGCTGCTTTATTTTGCTTCTGAAAGGGCATCTGGTGATTAGATCTTTTTGCAAATATGTTGCTCATGTGCTATCGCCTCATGTCACTGGGCACTGACCTTTGAGTGTTATTTTGTTTTTGTTGGGACTCTATTGTCCTGTGACTCAGACAAACATCTCTTGTATTTGAGCAATAACATACTATGCCTTGCTGTTTAATCTGCTGGGTGTAATTGTAGTATAAAACGTATATAAGGACAATCTAACTTTTTTAATTTTAAACAACCATTACTCACGCGTTGTTAGTAATCGTTGCTAACGGTGCTAAACACGGTGCTCTGTGGCATCGCCTCACTCAAGCTGGGTGATGGGAGAAGAAACAGAGCACAATGTGTCATACACTGTGTAGCACCCCATATCTACCAGAGAGGACCAATTCAATATTGTGGGTCTATCTCAGTGTCCCTTCTCAAGCTCAGTTACTGTAGTTAGCTATGACACTTGCAAACGTTATGCTGCATAGCTTTCTGATTTAGCCACATTCAGCTACACAAGTTTCATATTGTCAAAATGCATTTTGCTTAACCTCCAGTTAAGTTAGCCTAAAACTAACATTTGGATATTTGACTGACCAGTGACAATGCTCGCTGCACACATATGTAGGCGTACTGAGTGTTAGGATCCCACAGTGTTCCCATTCCTCCTGCTGATGTCTTATGTCTGCATCTTCTTAAAGGCTCAGTGTTTCTGTTCAGCAGCTTATAAAAACTTAGTTCTGTGTTCTTTACCTTGTTGATAGTGCATCCCACCACACTGCAACTTTTAGGTATGTTTCTGTTGTTTGCTGGCAGACTGAAGTGACAAGGAGGCACCTTCATGAAATACAAAGTCAGTGGAGAGCAATGTGGGCAGGACAAGTGATGCAGATGGTCAGCAACAATACTTAGGTAGGCTGTGATGCTCAATTGTATTAAGTCTGTGCAAAGAAAATATTCCCCACACCATTACACCACCACCAACCTGATCAGTTGACACAAGGCAAGATGATCTTTGGATCTTTGTTGTTTACACCAAATTCTGCCCCTGCTGCTCACTGGATGGTTTTTGTTTTTCTCACCACACTCTAGAGATTATTGAAAACCCCAGGAGATCAGGACCATCAATCACACTTCTTCCCCCACCCCCCCCCATTGGTCTGAACATCAACTGAACCTCTTGACCATGTCTGCATGCTGCATGATTGACTGATTAGATATTCGCATATTTGGAGCAGGTGTACCTAATAAAATGGCCACTGAGTGTTACTCATATCAATATTACTGTTCTAAAATCTACCAGCCCTGTGTACATTATCTAACTGAACTGCACAACACCGTTGTTTTTGGTTGTTGTTCTTTCCTCCTCTTAATAAACACTTGTTACCTGCGTCTCTGTTAAATGTTGGACCAGTCAAAACAGATAGACAATTGTTTAATAATGCATGATGATGCCTACTTATTCAGTTTCAGCCAATTGCAATGTTTGATGCACAAGCTGTGCTACTTGTGGGTAAGTGACCTAAAGTAGCAATGTATTTTCTGCACAGCAATATCAAAGGGCTCACATGCCTCTCATTAAATGCTACAGCTACATGATAGCCAGTGATATATTGCTGCTATATCTGTTCGTGTGCAAAAGTGCACAGTATTGTGAAGTCGTTGTGAAGTCGGTCGGTAGGAATCTTTCCTCTGTCCTCAAACATCTACTTGCAGATGACTATGTGTGGAAGTGATGCAACCTTTAGAGAAACACAGCCTTTAGGCTAAAGGTTATTCACTTTTATTTCTGCTGAACCACAACACAGATGGACATTTCAACCAGGCAGCTCTTCTGGCCTCTAGAGTAGTTTTAGTTTTAGTTTTAGTCTCTGCTGTATCAAGACCACAGGTGCAGACCAGTAAAAGCATTACTTCAGCATGGCTCTAAGGATGGTATTTTTGGTCTGTTGAGCGGTCTGCTAGTCCACCACTTTGGGCTGAAAAATCGGAACATCTACTGGATGGATTGTTTGTACAGACATTCATGGTCTAGCGTCACCGTGAGGTTCACATACTTTGTCTTGTTTACTTCATGGTGTGAGTGCAGCTTTGAGTGGGGATTTTGGTAGGCTAAAATGCAAAATAATACATTTGCACTGTATATTGGCAAATACTTTTATATTATTATATATACTTTTATATTATATATATAGTTTTTGTTTTCAGTCTAAGCCGTATTTCTTTCCTATTGTTGGAATCTGGTGGCAGGTTTTACAGAACAGAGGTGATCCGTTCTTTCTCTTCTTCCACCTTTGTTAACAGTGATACGATACTGATTGTCCTAGTCTTTGTTGATTCAGTGTTCTTTGTGGGTAAACATCTTCTTGTGTTCCATCAGGCTTTGTCCATTTGTTTCCTGATCAAATACTGTTCTGTTTTTTGCCCAAAATGCAGTAGAACGAATCTACTCATTCACATATAGCCAAGTTGGAAAACTAATGTCATTCATTTATGTCATATTTGGCATCTGAGTCAAAAAAGAAAAAGAGGGAGGGGAAATCAAGACCATTCCAATTATATGGGGCATTTTAAACTTCTTCCGTTTTAGTTTTATATACTTTTCTCCGTATTTTTGCCTCAAGGCCCTGGGTTTTGTTAGTCTTCTCCACACGCCATCTTTTAGACAGATGTAGGGAGCAACCTGCAAAGTCTGCTCATGGTGAAAAAGGATGTGGAATTACATTAATCCATGAAGAGTAACCAGATTAAACATTACTCACACAGAAATCACTAATGAAGGTCCAATGCCAGTTTAAATGACAATAAAACACCCTGAAGCTAACATATTCAAGAAAAATGAAGATTGACAAGCAAGTGGGAGAAGGTTAAACACATTGTGCACCAGATGGTCACTACTCGCACAGTTTGGGATCCATATTTAATCTCTACAGTGCAAATACTTTCTGAAGGCATTAGCTGACATTTCTTGAACTCAGATAAACTGCAAACCGTCAAATGTTGCATTACATCTGACTCCTTGTGTACTTGAGTTGCTGTAATAGTATGTTCCTGCACCAATGTCAATGAGACAAACTCCTGTTCATTTATTACACATAGTGGAAAATTGGAGTGTTATTCTGATGAAACTGAAATAGTGAAGGAGTTCCGTGGAGCTCATTATCATTTGCAAAGCATTCAGCTTTCACCTTTTTACCTAAAGTCTCTGAAAGAGTGATTAATCCACCCCACTGCAGTGCAATTAGTCTAATATGCATTCAGTTGGGCTCATCATCACCCACCAGTCGGCATTCGTTTCCCATGGGCTTTTTGAGCAGCAGTTACTTCCGACCTCTGTCACAGAGCATGAAAAGTTTAGATGAGTTGTAAAACAGGCAAAGAATTGGCTTCCTGGCCTATATTCCTCTGAGGGTGTGGTTGTTTAAACCCTGAAGGGAGTGACCTTGATACTCAACTCTCAGTTTTTCATCAAAGACTTTGAAAAAGTACCTCAGTTTATCCTCTCTTAGCTGAATACCATACCTTCCATTTTGTTGACTTTTACATGCTTTTTATTGTTTTGCTGGCTTTGGTCTCTTAAATAATCCTTCTACTATTGTGTTAATATTGTGAGAAGATTATAAATTGGAACCTTTGCACTCCTTGCTGCTGTTGTGATCTTGGAATTGGAGTTTATTCTGTCGCCTGGCATTTCAATAATGAAGTAGCTCCAGATAAGCTCATTTGCAGAATTTACTTGATGCTCTTGAGGCATTTTAGGTTACATAGTCAAGCTGGCTGTTCCTGAGCGGCATGCTACGGTTGTTAGCACGCCACCTGTGACATAATCTATTTCACTAAGGTATTTGGAGTGCAGTGCAGGTTAGCCCTGACATGCTATTTCAAGCAGAAGGTTAGTCCTGACATGCTATTTCAAGCATGTCAGGACTAACCTTCTGCTTTCCGTCTGTATTTTGCTTCAGCGTTTAATCTCCAGGTGGGCACCAAGGGACATGTCTCACGGCTGGTTGTTCACCCCCACCCCTCAGCAGGGGACCACCCTCTGCCACACCAAATTAACCACCGGCAGGATAGATCACAGGTCGCACATGAGAGGATGTGACTGCTGCTCGCTGTACGAAAAGGTTAATGTCATGCTTGTAAGGTGATTAAAATTCGGGGGGGATAGGGGAGTGGAGGGTTGGGGAATGGGGTGTATATGTGGGGGGTCGTGGTGCTGTGTGCTTTCTTCAGCTGTTTATGTTCAGGTGCTTTGCTTCCTGCTACTGAACAACAAAAAACTCAAATAACACAAGAGATTTCATTCAAGTCATGCCGGAAAGATCAGCAAGAGGGAATTTTCTGGCTGTGAGCAGAGTTGGCAGGTGAAACATGTTGATGCTGAATGGGAGGTGAAGGGGTCATGTTTAGCACAGCAGCAAGCTGGAGGCAGAAAATTACCCATGCGAGTAATCAGGAGACCTTTCATGCTGTTCAGTGGAGCTCACCTGGAAAATGGGCCTACTTTTGGCACTTGGGGGAAAATTATATACTTTTTTATATTATATATATACTTTTTTTTATATATCATGTGGCAAGTGCAGTGAATGTTTGATTACACAAGTGCTGTACATGGTGGTGGACACAATGATATCAATCCAATACACCAACCCTGCAATATAAAGTATATTATTTTTCATGAAGCTTATTTTATTACATTTTTGTTGTTTCAAAGAGGCCTCAGTCTGGGTGTTGATACTTTTATATGGTCCCCACAACCTTTAGAAAAGGGGCTACAAATGACCATAGAGTTTAAGCATGTAACCAACACACTGAATATCATAACATAACTTGACTAGGTCAAGGTCTTTTTTGTTACAGTGCTAGTAGATTGGGTGTTGCTGTGATCGTATTGTGGCAACCCCATGCACCTTATGTGAAAGCACAGGTGTATTTCTAGAGAAGATTAAACTGATGCCATTGCAATCATTTGCGTTTGCACACTAATCATTTGATTATAATTGGATTAAGATAATTTTCCATCCATGTAAAAACTAGTGTCACGGCATTAGTTCAATAAAACTTTTAATTAGTATGTGCATAACCAAATGGACACAACTAGAGGTTAGCACATTCATGCAATTTTATTGGGCATGTAAATGCCAAGTCTTATTTCTTATATCCATCCAGTTGTTTATACAGAATTATCCCGTATTAGTGTTAGGGGAGAGTTTCCATCTGGGGCCAACCATTTAATAACACAAACTTTAGATAAAAGTTTGAGTAATCAACCACTAATTGTACATTTCTCTACAGTATAAAGGTATTCAAGAACTTGTCAAGCCCTTTAGTGACATCAACACTGAAGCAGAAAAGCTTTGAGAAATTGCATCTGAGCCATGGCTGAACTGATATAACTTACCTCTTAAAAGTACAATGATGAAACATCCCTGCCAGGCTGTAGTTCATATATCATGTAGCTATATCCTGCCTTCCCTTTATCAGATTTTCCTCAGGTACCGCAAGCTGGCCTGTAGCTGAACCTTTCACCAATCAATAAGCATAAATCCCTCCTCTGCCTTGACTGTCCCATCTTCACTGCTGGAACTTCATCCCTTGCCAGGCAAATCTCATTGATTATCATGGGAGAGTTCTCACTCAAACGTGTCCTCTGATGAATTCCTCACTTTTCTTTACCCTTGGAGCCAACCGTGAGCCAAACTCAAACCCAAATTCTGCCAGTTTAGAAACAAGACCTTGGGTAAGTGGTGTAGTTTGAAAGTGGATTTTTGGAATGATTCCAAGACTGGTAGTAAGAAGTCGTTAGTCTTCTTGGTGGAGTTCATTAGCTACAGAGCTTGTCAAGGTTAAAGTGTGCAGCAGTGAATAGACTCCTGTCCTTACCCTTAATTACCTTGTCACATATATTAGTAAATCCATAGGGGTAGTTACTCTTCTGTGAGACATAGGATTAGTGCCGTAGTACTCAGTCAGCTGATGATCTACATTTGTGCATATGTATCTTCTGGTCTAGTGCTTGTGAGGTCCAAGTGTCTGAATGACTCAATAAAAGTCAGGATAATTAAAGGAGTCCTTGCATGTACTATGGCTGATGAATTCACAGTAGCAAATTCATAATCTTCAGATAATTAATAGCTTCATTTGTGATAGTCCATCATGACCCTAAAAATGTCGAAATCTACAATAGCTTATGAGCAGGGCAACCTGATGACAAAAAATTGCTATGCATACTCTCTCCAGTGGATGAACCCTTTCTTTTAGTGCCACTGGCAGGACAGATTTTCCATTTTTAGCCCCACAGCTAGTAAGGATCTAAGAACACGTGTTGGTTCTGCCTGATGTTCTGCCTGTTTTTACCATGGAAAGAAATGGACATTGCAGCCTCTAGCTGCAACTGGATTTTAAGACTTTTATTCTAGTTAATAGATGGTTAGGTTTGCTCTCAAGGTGAATATTCACAGCTATTGTTGATTCATCGGGCACTTGCAATGTCCTTGGGTCAGGGGTGGGATTTAAAACATTGTCAGTAAAAAATAAAGAGCTGCTTTTAGAACTGCCATTTTGAAGGTTAATGTTACAAACAATCATTAAGGAAAAATACATCATAAAAGAGAGCAGTCTCGCAGACCCGATTGCAATGCCACATGAAGAATAAAATGAAACCACTAAATCTAACAGTGTTGGTGCCTGCTCTTTCTGTCAAGCGACACAGAATCAGACAGCAACATACATAAACCTACATGATTTACCATGACCACATGCAACATGCCAGCTGACAACCAACACTTTTAAGCCTTTGCTGCAATCACAGAGGAGACTGACAGAGTATAGAAAATTGCAATGCAGTTCAGTGTAGTGTATCAGATGGTGTGCCATGGGACTGTCTGCTTCTGTCAGAAGGCAGGAGATGGCTTTCTTCAGCTCTAACAACATGACAACATGTCATGTGCACATCACCTGTGGGCAGCATGAAGGTGTGCTGCCTTGGCATTTATTTTTGTGCGTATAGTCATGTGTGCAATATAGAGTATGTGTGTAAGAAACACAAGCGGACATAGAAGACAAAGAGAGAGCTACAACAACTGATAGGCTGACAGATTGACAGAAGGACAGAGGATTGGACATACAGGTGTGCAGGTAGATAGAAAAAGAAAGCAATTCTCTTCTTCAAAGCTTACTATTTTCTGCCATGAAGGCTGTTCACCCCATGCCTCACTGCCACAGGATGTCCATTGGTCCTTATAGAAACTGAAGCATTAATTGAAAACATTCTTTAATTTGCTGTAAACAAACAAAATGTATAAATATCTCATTATATGAATTATTACTTCACCATGCAATGACAAGAATCTTTCCGGTTGGCTTTTTGTGTGTTTCACAACAACCATTAGCATTTCCAAGTGTAGTTTAATAGTTTTAGCTGTTAAACTGGCCTTAACTTCAATCCTTTGTGGCATTAAAAAGTGTTAACTTGGCTCAGACATGTCTCTTTTAAACTCTCTTACCCTGTGTCACAGACTTTCTACACCCTTTGACCAGATGAGAGTTAGTGGTTCTGACAGCACCATTGCTTCCTCTGGTTGCCCTGCTGCCTGCATCTCCTGATCTGTAGAGACAACCAAAGTGAGATAACCCCACTCACTCCAACCCCACCAACCCCCTTCGCATCTTACCAGTCTCTCTCACTCTCTCCCTTTATCTCTCACCCTTCTTTACCATCACATCTCACTTAATCTGCCTGGTATGTCAAACACTGCAGCAATTTCCACTATAGACTCAGCAGCAGAGTTTTGGAGTTTGTGTGTGCATGTGAAGATGTGTGTTTTTATCAATGAGTGTGTATGCAAGAGAGATACTGGCTGAGACTACTTTTAGATTTAAAAATTATTCTATCTTGGTATTGAACAGGGCTATGTATTGTATAGTAGTGTGTGTGCATGTGTGTACTTATATGGTAACACACTAACATTGCTGTTTGAGGATAAAAAGCGGCTCCCCATAAGGTAAACCACAAAATGAGACTTGCTTTTTGGTTAGGGTTATGCATTTATTGTTAGGGTTAAGTGTTTGCTGTGATGCTTTTTTTACTCTCTCTTACATACAGTACACATACACACTCAGAAATCTGTCCCTCCTCTTCTCTCTAATTTTACCTTCTTTTGTTTTTACACATGCACACTTTTCTGCACACATTAGTTGTCTGTGTTTCTCTTTCTCTCCCCTCTTCTCTTTCCCCCTTCATCCTTCCTTTTTCATCTTTACCTCACCTGCTACCTAATGAGGAAGTATCAACAACCCCCACTGACTACCTTCTCTTTGATCGAATATGAGCTCTCCAAAGCCTCTCACGCTGCTCCTGTGAATTGTAGATTTGCTATTGTAAACACACACACACAAACAAACAGCCAGTTATTTTGTCTACCTCTCTCCATACTGTAGCAGAACAACAGTTAAAACTCCTGTTGATTCAGCTGGCTGACATTTAATTCCTTTTTAAATGGGGAATATTGTCTGCACACTACGCTTTCACTCTCTCTGGCTTTAAAAGTTGGTAGATTTGGTCTTTTTCTTTTCAACAAAGCCTATTGAGTGGTCTTACTCTGCCAGGGTTAGAGGTTTGATTTCCACTGGGACCCACACATGTTTCCATTGTGTGTTCTTGTAGCATTTTAACCCTCAAAGGAAGGATTTATTTTTTCCCTTTTAAACATTCAGATGTCAATCCAAACCAGACATGTGTTATGCGATATCATATACTATATCTTTATGGGTAGTAATTTTGTTCCAGTCGCTCATCCTGTCTTGGTCTCATTTTATTTGCAAGATATTTTGTGGTATCCAATCCCAGGCCTTGAGGCTGACAAGGGTCTGCCAAAGGTCTACAACATGTCTTGGCATGATGGGATGATGTAAATGTAACACAAGGTACCAGACTAAAATGCAGCTCACAATTGATAGATTGACAGATTTAATGGCTGCAGCTGCAGAGGCCATCGGAGGTATCTAAAGGTGTCAGTCAGTCTTTGCCTTGATTTGTCAACATTACATATCAAGCCACAGTTTCCAAACTCTCCATCAACCACTGTCTGTGTCTGCATGCTGTGCTGTTCTGTGAAATATATAGTAATATTATTGTAAAATATAATTAAAGGAAAACCCTGAGTAAATGAATTGAGTAACTCCAATGCTATCATGTAGGGCTCGAGGACTCATTGTTTCTGGGAGCTTTCATAAGACACTTTATGTTGGTTTTTCCTTCAGCACCAATCTCTATGTATATAGTCAGTAATATAGCCAGGCTCACTTCATCTCTTGATTTGATTGCACAACTCAATAAATTTTTTCAAGTCTTTAGTAGAGATGCAGTGATTAAACTCCTCTCCTAATACCCATTCCATTGGCTCAACTCACGTTATCTGATGATATTGACTCACGATCTGATTCCTGTTTTTGTCTGTTTTGTCTTTTTACCATATTTAAAATCAGTACACCTCACCTCATGGAACTTTATTATTATGTAAGGCAACATGAGGCCATAGATTGCTGTGGCAGCTCGCCTGAATGAATGTTATTCATGATCACTGAATTTTATAATGACATTAATGTCGATATGTCACGTCTGACCAATACCCGTTTCGCCTAGTCAGGTCGGTATTAGCGCCAATTGGTGTATCCCAGTAGCACCTCCACCAGCAAGGTCAACGTGATCTGCCAGATGTTGTGTTGAAAATGAAGGTCCTGGGTGGCCACAGATTGTTTTGGCCGTGGCACATCAGGATGTTAATTTGTGTGTGCTTATCCAGAGGCAGCGTGAGAGATGAGAAGTTTATGATTCATGCTGACATGCCTGGTTGATGCTCAGAGAGGGAGAGAACCATTGGCTCCCTGTTAGCCTGCAGTGGTTAGGACCATCCAAACAAAGTTGCTCCTGGGGGCATTAAGCCAACCGAAGATTCTTAGTGATTAAAGGACACAATTGCACACACAGGGCCACATGTGCACAAACACACTCTTCACAGACAGACAATAATATTGTAAATCTGAAGAATAAGACATGCAGTGACGCATACTAACACACACTGTAGGTACAAAAACATAATTGTAACCTGATACAACACACTCATGGAAAGAAAGACAATATAACACATTGGTTAGAATCACATTTAGGCATTAAGCAAACACATGCACAGTTGCATGCAGTGTCCCCTCTGTGTGTGTGTGTGTGTGGGGGGGGGGGGGGGCAGGCAGACTCTCTGACAGCTCCATATTTCATGTAATGGGGCTTCAATGGGCCTTTTCAGTCCAGCCAAGGGCTGTGCAAACTGCCGCTGCAGGTATTCTATAGCCGTCTGGGGAGACAGCAATAAATAAGGCCACATAGTGTTTAATAAAACAATATGAAAATATTGTCTTACCCCTAATAGCCCTGCAGAAAGGAGAGGGGGATAAATCAGGGGGAGGACAGAGCTGCGGTCAGGCGTTTCCTGCAGCTCACTCCCTCTAACCTCCCACTTCTTTTTGCCTCCTTTCCCCCTCGGAAACGCAGTGTAAAACGATCAGTCATTCCTCATTTTTTGTCTCACTGGGCAAAGAGGGCGTCAGCCTTTTGGTGACCAGTTGAACCTATTGCTTTTTTTCTTTCCTGACATTGGGTCTACGTTACCAGCACATGAGTTAGTATCCCCACCTCATATTAAGTATCTCGAAGTGAACTTCTGTTGTTATGCTTTCAGTTAAGGGAACACCTTCCAGAAGTTTATATAGGAAAATCTCAAACAGTAAAACCAATTTAGGGTCAAATTAAATCCTGATGCACCATTCCTCATCCTTGAATACCTGACATGGGGAAAACCTTGAGTTTTCCAGACCTTGTCTCAGGAACGAAGCTGCAGGTCACTGAGGGATACTCATACTGATGGATATATGATTTGGGATTATGCATTAGATTATTTTATGGCTCCTCCCTTATTCAGTCCTTACTCTTCAGAGCTTGGACCCAATGTGGCTGCCTCGTGTATTCCTGTTAGGCCAGTGCAAAAATATTTGCTAACCATTCACAGAAGTTCATATGTTGCTGCTGTACAGAGGTTTGGCCAGCTTGTTGTTTCCGAACATATTGCTGTATTTCTTAATCAAAATGTATTCTTCACATTTGTGCTGTTATGCTCCTTCAGATCAAGTAGCTGCTAAGCAATGCTGCTGCTGGCCACTGATCATCTGAGGTGGAGTGAGTGCCTTCCTCACCAGTAACTCAAGATGTTGCTTGAGGCAGCGATAACATTTTCTAGCTTTTATTTTCTTTTAAGTCTTGTTTACCATTCGCTGCCGTCATCAGCAAGCGCTATCTTACTCACTGTCAGGACAAAATTGGAAATTCTTGTTTCCAGCTATCACTTCAAGCTGAGTCAATCTCTGAGTGACCTCTTTGTCAGAATCCACCGTTTTCACCACTTCTTTTTTGGCATCAGTTTTTGGAAAAAGGAAAAGCTTCATCCCGTTTTGGCTACCAACAGCTTTGTGCAACATGAACTCAGGCACCCTGTGTGTGGAACGTCCATGTCCCAAAAAAAAACTGAGTCAGTGGGGAATAAACAACCTCCATCCTGTATGTTAAATGTTAAATCAATTCTCTCTGCAGCAATAAGAAAGTTGTAGCACAGTAGTTTCTTTAAATGCATCTGTCCTGAGTTGTACTCTATTTATTCTGTATGTAGTTCATAACAGAACCTAGGTAGTGTAGTCTCAACAGGCCATTTGTTTTCACTCCTGGCAGCAGAAAAGAACCGTAGAGCTCCGCTTGATGTCAATATGAAAGATTTCTTATGAATGAGTTATAATTTCATTTCCCTTCTATTGTAAAAATATCGTGAGGTCAACCTGAATCAATGAACTAAAGTAGCATGCCAGCTCAATGGTATCCCATCTGTGTCACACAGCGGGTGGCTTCTTTCGAAGGTGGTGACGGGGCCCAGATTGGCAGTGCCAGCCGCCAAAAGATAGTGCCAAGAGTCACGTGGGGTGGCAGTCTGTCGCTTTCTCCTAAGGCAGTCTTTTTCCAGAAAAACGGAAGTGAACAGGTTGGAGCTTGAGTAGAAGAACTGGTAACAAAAAGCACATATATCTGCCCTTCTGCTCGTGTCCAGTTCAAAATGTGGGTGCGGGTTTACACAGCTGCTAAGGTAGCCCTGGTGTCTTGCCTTCAAGCCAAGATCCAGGTCTAAATACCAGAATGTTCACTCTGTTCTTTCACCACTTAGCTGGTCTTTCATTAACATTGGACTTCACTATTTTTTTCCTTGGTCCTAATATTTTTCATTTATGCATCACTTTCTCTCTTTCACAATAATTTCAAGTGCACAAGAATGGCATCAAGCCTTTATGACATTGATTCAGAGCAGGAATGACTAAAATGTCAATTATGATTGTACTGAATCCCATCAGAACACGATGGAATACTTGTTGGAGATCCTTCTTAAGCTTTTGATTTGTTCAGGCTACCACATGGTTGAGTTTTACCACATCTGGATTACCCAGATGTGTCAGGTATGGTGTCAGTAACTGTCAATCACTGTCAGTCTCAAACTAAACCAACAATGGAATGGACTTGCAAATACTAATTGATGGACACGTCTTGCAAAGCTTTGTTTGGACAGAAAGATTGTACATCCGTCCCAGCACTTTGCACATACTCATTTAAAGATACACAAACAAACCCAAACTCACACACACCCAGAAACACAAACAAACAGACGGTAAAGTAAGTCTCAGAATAAGCGATGTAGGAAGTGAGGCAGCTCTACACAAAGTAACCCAAGACGTCAGCGGTCACGAGGACCAAAGGAGAGGATCTCCATGCCTCGGGCCTGATGTGGGCCTCCAGGCCAAACCACAACAGGCCTCCCTACGCCTCCTCTAACCAGAATAATCATTGGGCCTCCAAAAACCAGAGAAAATAACTTAATTGGTATGCTATTTGAGTTTTTTTCCAATGGCATGGAGCTGCTATAAATTATACATACTGAATTTCTCTTCTCTCTTACCAGGCAGTTTTCTGCAATCTTAATCAAACTGCTCTTTTCACAAATTTCTGTCTTTTTTCTTGTAAGTAGCTGTGAAAGCCTCATAATCGTGACAAGTTAACTATGTGTTTTTTTGGCCCTCTGTTGTAATAGTACGACTGGAATAACAGCAGAAAAAGCAAAGCCCTAAGTGCGGCCAAACAGTAGGGGGAAAACACAGGGGCTGTCAAATTAGAGGCAACACAAAGACCCGCTTGTTGAGACGGGAAGAGGTCATGAACTCAGGATCCGGACAGAGACCACAGCGTAAATTCTACCCGTGTAACCCACCACCCCCACCTCCTCTGCCTCCACCACCACCTTCCTGAAACACCAAGACGTCAAAGGAACCCAGAGAAATTTGCTTGGGTCTTTCCTCAGCCTGTCAGCGGCCATTCGTCTCTCTTATGTGTCCTTAATAGCATCTGACCACAGCAGCCAGAGGAGGATCAGCGGTGGTGCAGCCGCAGGCTCACATCTGACTGGACTGGAAAACTCTTTGTTACTTCTAACTCTATCTGTCCTTTTTCTCATTCTCCCTCTCTGTAATACCTTCAGGACAAATGTAGTGTGCAAAGATTTAGCCGGGAGTCTGAAGTGGAGCAATTCTTTGGCTATTGTAACCTCTGACCCAGCATGTAGTGAGACACTGTAGGAGGGGAGTGGAAGTTTTTTCATACTTTTTAATCATAATCTGTCTGTCTCCTTGATGACAGTGAGGGCAGTTGGTTGTTAGAGAGCAGTTAAAAGTCTCATTAGTGTCTTGAGTCACATTCGGACAGCTCACATCTCAGCATTTTTTACCCTTTCCACTCCTTTTCATTAGCAATGTATGTATATTATATTTACAATACATGTAGAGGATTTGGTGTGTGTGTGTGTGTTTGTTTGTCTTGCAACAAGTAGAGATTATTTTACTGATAAGTGATGTATGTATGAGAATGTATCAGAGCACAGAATTAGCACTAGCCACCAACCAAATGTAGCTAAAATATGCAAGTGGCTGGTAGATTTTCTTCATTCACTAGTAAAACCCCCCCAAAACAATGGTAATCCATTGAGTGGCTGGTCAAATTTTTACATTTACTAACCATTTGGCCGGTGGACACCCTGGGATGTATACCTTTGGATTGGTTAAGTGTTACTATAGTGCTATTTCCCTAGCCTGGGCTCATGTTTTATTTGCTCTGGCAGATGTGTCAGCTCCCCTCCCATTCAGACAGATTTCTAGCCGACCAGGTCCGAGTTTGGCCAATCACAACTGTTTATGTAATATGGGGCGGGTGACTGTAAATAGGGGGCTGTTGAAGCATTTTCGTAAACAACAAAGATGGCTGGCGCTGATGTGGAACGTTCTAACGTTCTACGTCAGTATTAAATGAACTAGACAAAATATTTTCTCTAAAAGAAGAACAAGCACTTAAAGCTTTTGTTGATAAGAAAGATGTGTGACAGGTATCACTCAGTGCTACGTCACACATTTTGTTGCTCTGATTGGTTGCAGGTCTATCCAATTGCATCCAGAGGCATTTTGGTCTATGCCCTTTTATAACACCCCTTGGAAATCGAAAATGAACTGAGAGGTTCCAGACTAATTTACATTTGCAATTTGGTCTGGCAATGTCAGGCTACTATATCCCAGCAGCCTTCTTGGGAGACTATATACACACAAACACCTAGCGCAGGCTTTGTACTGGCTTTGCGTAAGTGCTAATCCCATTTCAGACAGCATGAACTGGGAATAAGTGAGGTCACTCTGAGTGGGGTGTCTGGCTAGGTGGGATCAGCATGGTTCAGTGGCAGGTCTGTGCTCAGTGTAGCCCCAATTAAAACAAAACAAAAAAAATAGATCTATCTTTAGGCCTGAAGTTCCTGGTTAGTGTAGGTGGCGACTGCTCTGGTTTTGCTTTCCCGGAAGAATTTGAACTCTCACAATTCTGCTGAAATCAGTCATTTCCTCCTTTTTAAAAAGAGGTGATCATGTTATATTTTGTCACACACACCAATTACTGTTCTCCAGACTGTATTTTAATCACATATTGAAAGTTTATATTTTTGTACATCATATGTCTTAGCAGTGAGACAAACGTAGACCAGAGAGCTTTAATCAAGGAACATTTTCCCACTTTCATCCCCGTCATTTCACACTCCGCACACTGATGCACTGAAACACAGACGCCAGCTTGTTTGGTTTATTGTGTGTTTTGATTGATGAGGTCATTTGCTAACCAAGTGAACTCACATCTTTATTAACATGCAGTCACAGCAGAGATGGGCAGGAAATGTCTCATTCTCTGGCCCCTTATCACCTTTTATGACAGTTGATAGTTATGAAATTGTTCAGAAATGTAAAATCAGCAGAAAAGCTCTTCGAAAGCTTAGTGTAAGCCATATTTCTTTGTGCCAAGGTTTGAGTGTGTGGTTTTGGCACCGGGGAGCTGAGCCACTAAAAGACCCTATCATAAGCATTATTCAGCATTATGTTATCGTACTGGGGGGGATTGGACTGTACTGCTGGGATAACCCAAATATTTACTATCGGCTTTCAGTATGTGGTGAGTGGGTGTTGCTGATAGTGGGAGGTAATGTTTGTTTGAGCAGCAGGCGGAGAGGTAGTGAGTCATGACGGAGGATAAGGAAGTCCAGAAAAAATTAAGTCTGGTCAGTAATTGATTTAAAGGAGCTTCAATGCACCAAAAGAACAACATATTTTGTGTATACATGGTGAAGCAATGTGCACATTAGCAAAATGTAAAAAAAAATCCTGAATGTAAAAAAAGACCTACTTTTGTATCTCCTTGTGAAACCTTTCCATGATCCTTTAGAACAGGGATACTCAACTTTCTTTGCCTAGAGGCCACTTTTGTAAAATGACAGGAGGTCAGGGGCCAGTAGGAAAACAAACATTAATATTTATCAGATATCTTGTGGTGTTACCCGATGTGGTAAAGGCACATTCATTTGTCCATTTTCCATTGAATTGCCTGTTTTCAATGCAATTGCTCAAAGCAGCATTTGGGAGTTTGCTCTCCAGAATTTCTGCAGACAGTAATTGATATAAACAAAAATTTCCCAGTGTGAATCAATTTATTTTCATTGTGAATCAGAAAATGTTTGACAGGCTACCCGGCACCATATTGCGGGCCAGATTTGGCCCACACCTGTATATTGAGTATCGCTCCTTTAGAGTTTTGTCTTGACAAAAAATGTGTCTGCAACTGCATAAATGATATCTTATACTATATTATAATATTATAACTACACATTATATTATATAACTAACATTCTTTATTCTAACTGTAGCACTGGAAGCAGTTCAGCATATTTAAAGAAGCTGATGTACTTGCATGATTGTTGCAGTTGTATCCACATGGTTGAAATGCACTTATTGTAAATTGGTTTGGATAAAAGTGCCATCAAATTAAATGTAATGTATTGTAATAATATCTCTGCGTTATGGGAAGGTATAACAGTGGAATTCTCTTGTCACAATTTAATTCAGTTAAATTCTATTGCTTTATTGGCAAGAATGTTCCTGGAATAAAGTTATGCAAATATTTGGGCAATGCATAAAATCTGTAATATTACTAATAACACAAAACACAACATTGGATAAAATACAGCAAATCAACATCAAGACTCAAGTCTCCAACACAATTGGGAAACACCCATTACCATGGATACACTTTGCCGTTTCAGCTGTAGAGTTACGTATGGTCTGTTAGTGTTGTAAATTGGTCATAAATTTAACTTAAAATATTTTTAAGAAGATCTTTAAAAAAGGACGCCTGCAGATAACTCCTTCTCAAAATCTGTGATTGGAAGCACCGCTGTAACTCTGTAGCAGACACAGCTCTCCACGCACTACTGTACATCAACTCCTCTGCCGAGTAACCCGACCATCTCCAGCACGACTTTCTACCCCACAGGAGCCAATTTATAGACCCAGCGATGAAATGCTTGACATCTCGGTAAATAAGACAAAAGAGGATTTATCCAGGCCACCGTTACCCTCAGTTTATCAAGGAGAAGTGCTGAAGAGGCAGCTGACCTTTTCCCTGGCATTCCCAATCTGCAGCATCCTCCTCCTCGCTTCCCTCTCTGTCTATTTCGTTGTCTTGTGCTCCCATTTCCTCCTCATTCCCCCTCCCTCTTCTGGCCCCTACCTCTTCATCCTCCCACCTCTTTCCTCAAGCCCCTTCTTTTCCTCTCCTCTCTCGTTTGTCTTCTCTCTTCCACCGGCAGCGTGCAGAGATGTTAACAAGATCATTTTTTTTCTGCCTTTACACATGAATAGATTAAATATGAGGAATGGACAAAAATCAAAGTAGATGATTTACACAATCTGCTCATCAACCAACTGTTCACCACTGTCTGAGTATGATGGTTTTCACATTTCCCCCTATCAGTTGGTGAACTAGCAGCTGAAGCTTATCCTACTACATACTTGTCACAGAGGATGAAAGCATCTGCTAAATGCCTGTAATATAAATGTAAAATGATGTTAATCTTCTGTTCTGTGGGGAGAAGGCACAGCTCCGCCCAATCTCCACCCCAGTGGCTCATTTGCAGTCTAACAATCGTCTTCCAAGGTTAGATCCACGATTACAGCAGCCTCCCTCTTTGCAGGGGTCTGCTGCCTCTCTTCCCCTCACCATCACAGACAGAACACTGCCATCTGTTGATCGGTGGGGTTATTACACATCTGGGGTTACTCTGCAGGGAAGTTAAGGCTGATGTAGACGAGGCTTCGTGAGGTTCTGAAAGAGTCATATGTGTTTAAAGGGTCAGTTCACCCAAATTACTAAAATATGTGTATCATTTACTCCTACTGACGTCAGCTGTGTAGGTTTGGTTTTATGCAGAAAACTCGTCAACATGAGCGTGTCTTTCTAGAAAAAGTGTCTCTTTTTCTTCATTTTCTTTTGGTAAAACATTAATTAAATTTAGTTTTTTTTCAACCCCTAAACATCCTGGTTTCCCCTTTAGCTTTCAGGTTGAAAATAGTGATCTCATTCCACATTGTCCAACAGTATCATATGTATTCTGTATCTGCTGGTTCTAACCCTTTATTCAAACTATATGCAGTTAACACTGGGTGAAATGTGCTCCTTGTTTTTAACACTGCACCATTTCATCAAATGGAAAAGTTCAGGCTTTCTGGTGCATAATTTCCACAAAATTCAACCTGACATGCTTGGTATCTTTGGAAACTTTCTTTGGAGATCTTTGGATCTCCAAAGAAAGTTTGGACATCTTGGTCGCACAGCACAAGGGTCAGTGGGGTTTAAATTTTGCACATGAACTTCAATTGACCCATCATGCAGAGTCCTACTCAGCCCATGACAACAGTTGTATAATGTCTTCTGTGGCTTTCAAGGGAACTTTCCAAAGTATGAAAAAATGACCTTGTTGATGTCATCAGGGTTATCTCGGCTTGGGTTTGGACACTTCACATTTATAACAGAAAGCATGTGTCTTGAGTTATATGCTATTAAGTTTCATTATGCAAAGTAAGTGCAAAGGTTTTTGGAAATTGATCCATACTGGGGACGTCAGGATATCTGCAGTGATTTTCACTTTTCTTTCTGTAATCTGTGATTCCCCAAAGTCCTTTATGTAACTTTATGGAAGACCAATACTAATTGCTAAAGTACAGTTTGGAGAAGCCAATTAGCACAAACATTGAAAAAACTATCAATTCTAAAAAGTGACCACATTTTCAATATTGGATTAAAGGATTTGGAAAAATGAATGTGTTAAATTACCGCTTACCAAGAAAGTACTGTAATGTGAGTAAAATACCATGCTGTGAAACAGGCTCCAATAATAGTACAGTAGCATCTAGTGGACAGCAAGCAAGGAGTTACCAAACTACTAATTATGGATTAGTAAAGAATACAATTGAAATTGTGTCGTAAATGATAGTGAAGGCTTAAAACACATCTCTTGTAGCGACCTAAGGCCAGGTAATGCTAGAAAAGAGTTTGTATGACATGTGGGCTGACCACGTGGGGAGGCAAAACTGTTTATAGATGGTGTTCAAAGTGTTTCACTTGTAAAGTGACAGGAGTTGTGCAACAAATGAAAGAGAGAGCTAAAGATAGAAGTTCAAACCCTGTTTACTTGATTTGTCAGTTTCGTAAAGTTACAGAATGGTTGGACACAGCCTTTCCAATTCCCACTAAGGAAAGGTGTCGGCAGAGGGGGTTTCAGAAGCCGGGCGACCATTCGGCACTTCAGATGAAGTATCCTGGCACGTTTAGAGTCATTCTTTCCCCTAGTCTTTCATCCATTTCTCCTCTACTCGTTGTAATCAACCCCTATCTTTTTGAAGCTTCTCTCTTCTAAAACTTTCGGAAGTGTTTTGCATACGTTTTCAGGCAGTGTGATTCATAACTCCCACTCCTCTTAGCCTGACTTCCTATCTTCCTATGCTTCTTCTTGTCTAAGAATCTTTGCGTGTCAGTGAAATAATTTCATTTAAAACATGGGCTGATATTAAAAGGCTTTGGCAGTAGACAATGTTCTAATTGTGGGCCGATAATGGGCTGCTAGCAGCTTTGGCAGGACTGTTGCCTCTGTTTGATGGTCCCTGGTGGTTTGTCCTGGGTGCTGCTCCAGGCCACACAAAGGTTGGGGCGCGGGTGGTTGTATCAGTTTAGCCGGTGCAGAGCCGATCAGATCGACACCTCGTTTAAGACCTGGCTCCCGAACCCACACACCGCCCCCCGCTGAGCTGCTGCTTCAGCTCCCGTTCCAATTTCACTCTCGACCGCAGCACAAGCATTTCATGCCACGGCCGGAGGTATAATGCTCCAGAGAGGCTAGACTCACAAGTTTTATTATTCTACTCAAGTTTTTAAAACTCCTAGCACTAGAGCAATACCAACAGTAGTGTACAATCCAGTCCCTTTATTCAGTGGCTGTGATCTCCCTGCTTGTCAGTTTGTGTGCAGGCGTATGACTGTGTGTGTATTTTAACCCTCAAACTTTGTAAAATTATGTATGTTCTCACATACAGAGGATTTGCTTCCCTGTCTGGCTTTGACCTGCACTTGATCTGCTCTGGTTCACTTCACTCTCACTGGAAATGGCTGCCATTCACCCTTCTCTCTCTCTCTCCCGGCCTCTCTGTTTGTCTCTGTACCTCTCTCTACCACCCAGCACCCCCTGCTCTTGTTTTCCCTCATGTGAAGCCCTGATCCGTCTCTTTTCCCCTCACTGTGGCCTCTTGTGGTCTCTTACTGGTTACCTCCATACCTCTCCTGCCCCAGCTATGTTTGGGCTGGGGTACGGTAGGCCAGCACTCTGCCAAGTCTGTGATAGACTGTACTGTACCTTTGAGCTACAGTAAACCAACAACCTTGCTTCTTTTCATATGAGCTGTTGTATGGCAGTTAGTTGATGTTTTAGCAAATTGTCAAATGCATTTCTGTTTTTAAATCTCAAAGCATGGCACATCAGGACATTAGTTATTCCAGGTTTTTCATGTTTGGTTAGTTTTAAGATGTTTGGAAGCCAGTTTATTTTTCTCAGCTGTCCTGGTGTTTTACATCTGGGTAGATGGGAAAGATTTTGATTTTATTTTTAATGAGTATAAAAACATTTGAAAGGGTTCTGTAAAAACACTTGAATGGAAACATATCTTCTCTCCGTCTCTGTTCCTCCCTGCCTATCCTTTTCTCATGCTCCTCCTTACACTTTGTTCTGTGTTATCCTGTCACTCTTCACACAGAACAAAACACATGCTTGATAATGCTCTCTCCTTCCCTTTGTGCATTTCTCCCCTTTGTTCTTTCATTTTAGTCTTCAATGCTACTTTATTTGAGGTTACACTTGTGGAGAGTTGCCGTGTTTCAAAAAGGGCAGAGGGGCTTTTGTAATCTTTGGTCATCTGAGAAGTGGAGTGATTGCTTTTGCTCTTTGATCCCAGCTGTTCTGACCTTGACGTGATTAGCGTTGATGTTCTAATATGCATTTGTCATGCAGCAAATGTCGTGTCTCGAACACCTGAGACCAGCCTTGCCGTCATTTCGCAACATCACAATTCTTTGTTTTGTGCTCGCTTGTACTCAGGAGTATTATTTGACAAGTTTTGTAACGTACTACACTTGAAAACAGACACAAACAAACCTGAAACCAATTGATTTATTTTGTCAGATCTTACAACTGGTGACCTCAGCCTCCTTTTTTAATGGTTTCATGTTTTAGTTTTATCTTATGACCAAGGTTAGTCTCTGTTGTTACTGCTTGGTCTGCCCTGCATCTGGTATTATAAAATCAAAAGAATATTGGCAAGTGTGATGGTTTATAGGCATGTCATACTAAACAGGAACATTAGATTTGAAGATTTGAAGATTCTGTCAGATGGAGGCCTTTGTGACCAGACCTTCATCAAACTGGGGTATGTGTCTTTTGTATTTTCACATGGGGATCCTCCTGCTTTAGGAAGGCCTGTAGGCTGCACTAATGCACACGGGTTATTGAGGCTTGTCAGTAGACACAGTCTGTCTTAATGTTTACCTTCAGCATTAGGGTCAAATGCAGGTCTGGAAAAACCCCTTTGCTCCGTTTTGAAATGAATTGTTGGATTAACAGGGCCCGGGGCCCAGACAGTCAGAGTGCAGCAGTTTCTGACCTGTTTGGGAGTGTTATTGAGAATGGTGAATATGGGTTACATTGCACAAGCTTGGAGGTGTGACAACTTAAGAATCGACTGCAGAGTTATCACAGCACCCCAGATCGTTTCCCTCTGTGGCAGTATAATTTGAAAAACCTGTCAGGGCACATGAATCAGAGGAAGAAAGAGAAAAAGGTCCCAAATTTCACAATTCTGGTCACTCTTCCAAGGAGTTGGCATCTCGTAACCATTGGTAACCGCTCTACAAACAGTTCTAGATAGGCCTAAATCGGGCTGCCTGCCATCGGAGAGAGGGAGATGTCCCTGTGGACCAGAACCTGTCGGAAAGAATCTGTCCGCTGCTCGGAACAAAATGAAAAACAGCAGCTCTCCTAGAAACGTATCCTGACAGGTATTCCCATAATGGGGGAAATGTCCAAGAAAGCTTAATTCATAAAGTAGTAGCAGTTTTACAAGTCCCCCATCATGCATTTCTCTTGCTTATACTTCACTTTAATACTGTTGACATTCTTTAATGCTTTCCATTAGAACTAAGTTAGTATTTCAGAACAGAAGTTCTGTCTTTTAAAAACCTAATAGACCACAATTCCTTATAGTGTTTGACTGTGGCTTCACAATTCACAGAAAACTGTGAAAAAGTAGACCACTACAAAATACAGAACACAACAGTGGGCTTCATTGGTTGAAGAAGAACAGGAATCACAAGTGTGTGGTCCTTTGTGGTTTAAGCATGGCGACATGGCCAGAGTAGGGCCAGTGCAACTATCTTGGTAAAAGGGGACTTGGAAAGCATTCATGAAATTGGACAGTACTTTGGTACAACTGTACTGTAGACTATGCATGCAAGTTGAATCCAAAGTCGTTTATTTATTTATTAGTCCCACAGTCCTCAGTATTGGACGAATCACTGAAACTCATTCAGTGACAATTTCTTTCATATCCAATGTCAACATTGTGTGCTCTGTAATACCTGTGCATTGCAACAGTATGGTTGAGGTTACAGAAAGATTGTGGTTATGGCATATAAACATCTGTTAAATTAAGGCAGGGACGAGGAAACTAAAAAACTTAAGGAAAGGGGAAAGATAGTGATTAAGGTCTATAAAAAGGATGAAAACTCTCTCGCATGACAGCCATACATTATTCATTCATTCCTTCTTGCTACATATAGGGCACACTTCTTCCTGCAGTGGCATTAAGTGTTTTAACTTAATTGGACTAACTGGACTTAATTGGGAGGTGCAAATGTGTCCAGTATGGACGTAATTCCTTGGGATATTTGACTGGCTGGTCATTGTATAACTGGGAAGCATTAAAGAATTAAAGCATAAAATTCTAAAGTGTTCTGCTACAAGCATCAGCCATAATTTGCATGCAAGCTTGCAATTGGAAGAACTAACCCTTCTGTTACTGTCTATAAGTGGGTGACCACAATTTACAACTCATACTTCAAGGCAGAAGGCTGCAATGCCAAGCGAAGGATTTCTTCATCTGAAAACAGCACAGTACATGACCTAAAGTCGTAAAATATGAAACCATGAAGCCAACGGGATCAAAAACCCTGTAAAATCAAGATCAACGGGGCAGAATGCTAATTCCTTAAACCTCTCTGCACTTAGCATATGGCTAACACTTTCCAGGAAAGTGATAGCACGGTGCATTAGGTGCTATCTGTGCATCTTCATTTATTTGTTTTTTTTCCACTGCATATTTTTCACCAGAACGCTGCGTTCTCAGTAGGAACACATGTCAGACCCTCAGGGTGTTCCCTGTCTGCACAAGTCACCCTGCCTGCTGCTATCGGATTATGTCAACAAAACCCTACAGGCAAACACATTCTCTCCATCATTGCCCCTTTTATACCCCCTTCCCCTCACCTCAACCCCTTGTCCTTCAATCCTCACCTATGTTCCTCTCTATCTACTAATTTATGATCTCATCTTAACTCAATGCACACATTCAGGTGTGTGAAAGACTCTTTGTTCACACTCTATGGAGCCATTGTCCTCCATTAAACGAACTTAGTTCACTCGTCTCTCACTCAGCTCCGTCTTCAATCTGTATTCCAATCTCAGAGCTGCTCAGAGGAAGGGGGACCTGAGCTTCACCTCTCACAAATCTCCACAAATCTTCCGCTCATTTTACCAGCAGATGTTTTGGCTCTTATTCCGTATGACTTCTCTCCATCCTTGCAGGCCGGGAATCTTCACGCTTGCAGTTCGGGAGGAAATACTGTCTTGACGTTTGTCTCACAGTAGGAGTTCACCCATCAATTACGCCGTTGTAAATCCAATCAGCACTGAACTATGCCAGACACGGACGCTATTAATCAAAGGGGCTTGGACTGGAGGCCTGCACTTCTGTGTTTTCTTGCATAATTACTGCCTTTTTGGAATTGGAGTCGAGTTCATTCTGTCGTATTGCTAAACACATGTATTAGACGAGTGAAACATAGCATTAGAGGGCAGGTGCTATCGTCTTGATGACACTTTTATTTGTGTTCAGGTGAATAACAAAGAAAATTGATGGTGCATTTTACGAGTTGTTTGTTTCTCTTTTGACAGTGACTCACTGAGGTTTTTGTTCAAGGTGCCTTCGGTCTAAAGCCGCTGCCTCAAGGTGTGTATAGACATGTGCTGCCACTGCTTGTGGTTAATTTGTGCACATTTTGAAATGAGTCTGTGTGGTCAGGTTGGGGAGGACAAAGATGCCGTCAGTGTGCTGATTTTTATCAGCCTCATATTGAAATGAGACACGGTGCTGTGTTCAGCCTGTTTGAAATGATGAGATAACACGAGCTACGCTGCAAACACAAGCCCCTGAGTCCTCCCCCCGCTGAGGTTTGTGAGCTCTGCTATCGATGTGATCTGGTCGTAATGAATGGAGTGAAAAAATGATGAGCTTGGTTCTATCGAGAGCTTGTTTGTTTTTGATCAAAATCAAATTAGTCATCCTTTAAGCAGCATTTATTAGCATTCACTGCTTGAACTTTGAGTTAGTTAATTGGATTGGAAGCAGGACAAAGAGAGAGAGATTCATGGGGGAACACAGAACAAAAAACAAAGATATGTAGGAAATTAAATTGGAGATTCAGTTTATTAACTCCAATGGGATGAGGTGATCTTTGAACTGTAAACTATTTCAGTGAGGTATGCCAGAATGAAGTCGCTGGGAGATAAAACCTTCAATAACTATTTACACACCGTAAATGTATGTTTGTCCGTGTGTGTGTGTGTGTGTGTGTGTGTGTGTGTGTGTGGATACCGGGCATGGGTCACAGCCCTCAGATCAGATTTCCTCACCACATGCATCCTACTCAGTGAGCAGCGATCTGTGTCCCTAACTCTGTCGGCCTGTCTGGGACCCTCGAGGATGAAGGATTATCTCCTCACCCAGACTTGTTACTGACATTATCAATGTAAGCTGGGAGAAATACAAGATCTGATTGTGATTTAGAATAGGTTTTTATAGCATAATCCAGATGATCCTGGATCAAGAAAATGAAGAGAGTGAAGTACAATTCCTGTCCAGGCTTTAGGTTTGATGAGCATCAGGATTTGCTGATATCTTGAATAAGATGATCCTATACCATTTTGGAACTCCCACTTCACATTTGGATCAAGCTGTGACTCTCCACTTCATCTCGCTGATTCCGTGGGCATTTCTTGTATTATTTTGGAGTGTCAGGATTCTCTGAACAGTAATAGATGGATGAACAGTATTCTTAAACCTGACAATTCCTGAGACACTTTATTTTGCTTTGTTCATTTAATTTGTCAGCATGTTTATCAAAAGAATGTGTATCAGAAAATATATATATATTGATTTTAGCTTTACCTGTTATCCCACCCTATCTTGTAACTCAAGCCAAAATACAGCACCTTACTTGATAAAACAAGACTACAATAAGACTAACAGCTGCTTCATTTGTACAAAAGCACAGCCAAGAGCCTAGGCCATAACAGTTTCCCCCACCAGAAGTTTAATCTCCCCATGTCTTCTGTTATCTTGCCTTTAAGCTTTGGGGTGCAACATTAATTTTGTTTTGACACTTCCTCTTCACCTGCCTTAAGTTAATTTCCCCGACCGTTCCTCTCCATCGAACAAATATTCTTCCTCTGCACTTCTGGGTGCTTTATTTCTTTTTTTTTTTCTGGCCATGGAAGAGAAGCTAAAGGAGGCCAGCAGCCTAGAAGCTATTTTCTCAGGGACAGAG
>JAVQJL010068088.1:0-33319 GCA_036024295.1 Nannoperca obscura
GTGTGTGTGTGTATTAATGCACACTGCAGACTGACAGGCATTTCAAAATCAGCTTTTCTTTGAATTTTAGAGTGCTTGTGCACACACACAAACACGCATGTTCACACGCAGAGGTGGTACACAGTCTTATCCAGAGCCTTTGTTACATCTGAAAGCAGGCCAACCAAGAACACCAGACAAACGACTGGCACCTAAAACAAAGCACAGCCTCGTAGTTCCATACGACTTCAAAGAATCTGTACTAAAGTGAGAGTTTTTAGAACCCAACAAGAAACAGCACAGCAGAAATCTGTTCCGTGGCTGCGATCTGGTTTAGTTTACACCGATCTGGATAAACCAAACAAGTGCATGCCCCAGCGGACACCAAACTGCAAAGGAAAGGACTCTGCGTTGTGGACAAATGTACAGGCCAACAAACTCAACTTCAAGAAGCAGCACATATCACACAGACAGAGCAGATGGTTCATGAGAGTCATGAGAGATGTGCAGAACAGGCTGTTTATGTCAAACTGGAAACCCTCCCTGAAGGGGGTTGAAACACCATTTGTCGAACTGTTTACAATGCTTAAGCCCCCCACCACCTCCCTGGCTATCTTCAGATGAGGATGGGATTAGGAACATTTAACTGAGTGGACCCGCCCCACTGTTGGGTAATACCTTGTATTATTTCCCACAAATCTTTGAAACATCTTTAATCAAAACTCTAGTCCAGTAATTTGGATTCGATTTTCTCCAGACATTGTACCACCCAGATGACTGATCTGAACCTTCCTGGATCATCAGTCAAGGCACTTTTTTGACCATGTTTTCTGTATGAATCTTGGAATTTACTTAAGCTTTTAGAAGGAGGACAAAGCATCATGTGCACACAGAAACGCCCTACCAATGTCAGGGTGAACTTGTGTTTATTGAGCCCATAAACCACAACTACCAGTTCACAGGTTCAGCTTTCAGCTGAAAGAGAAGCTGTGTGTTTTGTCAGAGTGACCTTGAGGAAGATGCTGAAACCCTCACTCGTTCAGTCAAGTTGTTCCAGAAACCTACAAGAAAGATAACAACAACACATCTCAAACAGCGTACACCTGCTCTATATGCAGGCCAGTCTTGGATGATCCCTCGCATAAAAATCTCTCTGAAAGGCAGTTAGGTTTATACCTGTATTTATGACATAATGGCAAGAAAAATGAGGACCTGAAATTGGGCTGTGGAGAATATATGACAGTTTTATTTGTCATTCATCTATTGCAAATGTATCTAGATAAGAAGTATACAATTTAAAGGACGGCATTAAAAGCACCAGTGTTTATTTTCCTCTTATACAGTGAAGAGAGGCTTTACAGTGTTTCTACTTCCTCATCTCCTCTTTCCAGCCTCTCAAGCTCCTTAATGTTGTTGTTTTCATTTTTTTCACCAACCAGCCATGGATTTGAGGCTCTGGCTGTGCTGGACCACCTTCTATTGATTTAGAGAAGTAATTTCAACATCACAAGAGAGCAAATCAATGGGAAGTCGAGTTATCAAATCACCTCTTGGTTTCCTGGGTTTTATTTTTCTCCTCTCTGCCTCCAGGTTCCTCTCATTCTCTTTGTACGTCTCTGTTTCTCTCTTTCCCTTCCTCCTTTTCCTTTGTCACATCTGTCTCTTCATCCCTCCCCACACCACCACTTACTTTATCTCTCATTCCGTCACCCACTCTCGCCGTTGACCTCTGCTCCTTCCCACTCACAGTCTGTTTCTTGACCTCTCCACTGTCTCTCTCCTCCTCATATTATCTCATGTTATCTCTGCCAAGACAAACAATTCACTACAACCATGTGTGTCTTCCAGAGCCAGAATGGGAGCCCAGGTCTATTCTTAGAGATTAAACTGAACTGAGGAGGACATGGCTCTCTCCATTTAAGCTCCATTTAGTTTAGAACACTATAATGGAATCGAATGGTTTGAATTATTAAAGCAGAAGCATGTAGTGTTTGGAGAAAAATTGAACCGGTGGCAGCTGAAGAAAGGGTCATGCATATCTTATACTGCATTCCTGAAACTCTAGGAAACTAGAAGCAAGACCCCTCAGCCCTGAGGCTGCTGAGGTGTAGTTATCGTACATTAACAAGATGGCGTACACTGTCAGAGTTCTCCTGAGTTACTGGTGACAGGTCTAAGATTGTCAGAATACATTGTTGTTGTTAGTGTGTCCTGGAGGCTTAGTTTCAAGGTTTGACACCTTTTCACAACTAGTTCTGTATTTTTGTGTAAATCAAATATTTAAAAAGTGAATTCATATGTCTGCAGGACCTGTGTCTTTAAGGATATATTTAATTATTTAGTCATAGTTAAATAAATGAAAATTCTTTACTGATGATTAAACATATTTACAACATCATTACATATCTATAATACATACATTTGCCCTACTGCAGCAACACAAAGGTTGTGCAGTGTTGTTCCATTCAGACACACTGGCCCATATTATTATCTGATATTTCATAATAAATCCGTGCAAAAGGTAAATATGAATTGTGCTAACTAATATTATGAAGCATCACTGAAAATGACCTGACTGTGACTATTTGCGTCCTTAGCTCATAAAAGCTTCACAAATAGAAAGCAGTGCAATTATGACATCAACATTTCTGACTTCCAGCCATTCAGTGCAGCATGTGTACTGTTTTTCTGTGTCTTCATCTGCTAAGTAATGTGCCGCCACAATTTTGAGGCATTGTGTCTGTGTCCCAGGGAGGCACTCTGATTTAAGACTTAATTGCTATCTATTAAGCATCAGAATGTCATCTTTAGTTATTTAATTCCCCCATTGTTAGACAGGAACGTATTTACCAGCCCTTTATGTTTCTAGAAAGTTCATAAAATGTCAAGATGCTATCTCATGGACAGCCACAATGGATGCCTGTTGCCATCTCATTTTCCTATAATCTCCATTGTTATGTACCAAAATGTTTCTTTCTGTATCTCTTTTGCAGAAGAGCCACAATAAGTGGAGTGGAGTTCAATTTATTCTTATCTTGGTCTCTAAACGTCTTTCTTTCCGGCCAGCAGTTTCCTTGTCTCTACTGTTGAAGTGAATATCTTTTGGTGTGTCATAAAATGCTGTTTTTCTTGAAAACTTTATATGAAAGGACGTTCCTTTTCCTATTTTTTCAAGTGTTTGAGTTGTAAGAAAACAATATTTTGAATATGTGATATCTTAACATGCATACTGAAAGCAGGCAAAAATGACTGTCAAATATTTAAAATCTCTGTGTAAATTAGGCAGCTTCACTGAACCATGGCATTTCCTCCTGTAAGTCTTTCCCAAAAGGGCCATCATGAGCTTTGTGAAATCAATTAATCTTTCTTCTGGAGCCAAAATGGCCATCAGTTTCCTCAAGTCTCCCCTGTAAATTAGGCAAATGAGCCACGATAAGTCTTCCTGTCTCTCATTCCCAGAAGTGGCCCAAAGTGCCATCTTGACATCCATGAGATTGATGTAGCCAAAGACGCAGCGTGGCCCCTAGATTCCTGAAATCCCTTCTGCAAATTAGGCTGCTGAACCATGATATGTCTTCTTGTCAGTCTTTCCCAAAAGGGTGATGATAAGATTCGTGAGATCCATGCATTTGTCATCATCAAGAGATGAAATGTCAGAGAATCATTTTCAGCAATTGCCACAGTAAAATATGTGCAACATGTCTCCTGTGTGTTCTTCAGAAGGGTCATCATGAGATCCGCGAACTCCGTCAGTTTCATTTCACCAGCTGGCCCGACCACGGCGTTCCCTGTTACGCCACTGGGCTGCTTGGCTTCATACGACAGGTCAAGTTCCTCAACCCACCAGATGCTGGGCCTATCGTGGCGCACTGCAGGTAAAAACACAGACACACACTTAAAGTACACAGGGTTTGTACAGAAGATAAACCTAATTCCCTGGTGCTGTTGGTCAGTGGCTGCAGAGACCAGACAAGGACAAACAAACACAGCCAGTTCAGTTGTACAGCTCTTGCCTTTCACCAGCAACCAACAGCAAAGAGCAGAGGGTTTTGCAGGGCTGACATAACACAAAGACACACACCTTGAATTTATTACGTATTTATACGTAATATATATTTATATTTATAAAGCATTTTAAGATCAAATCCTTGGCAGTATGTGTTGTACCGTAACCAAACAGGTACGTTTGTCTGTCTGCACATACAGTAGCTACACATGACCTCGAAAAACCACTTCTGTTTCCATATATGAATGAAATGTTATGGAAGGCAGTGAGATCGAGTTAGACCAGAAATGCTTACACTGCATGTGCCCTTGTGGAAGTCAACGACAAACAACATATTTTGTTTGTTTATTGTTTGATTTGAAGGACTTGTTGTCTCGAGCAGTGAGGAGCAGGTAGCATTGTGATGACTCTGTATCTCTTACAGAGAATGGCAGAAAGAAAGAAACAGAACTGGGAACACACATATAAAGACAGAGAATAAGATCAGTGGTCAGCGTACAGTTTTAAGGGCGATGCTTATGGCATGTCTGTTTTCACCTTCCACCCCACTCTCATCCCACCACCACCATCATCCACCAGGAATAGAGGAAGAAAAAGATAAGTGACAGTTATAAGATCCCCATGGCGACAGTATATTTAACCTCCGTGTTCTGTTCTTTATGGGACGTAACAGTTCAACTTTGGGGCCAGGTTGTCAGCAGGCACAAGCTTTAAAAGGTCAGCACTCTGACAAGCTATGAAAAAATGTCTCGAGTAGATTCTTCATATTGGCATGGGCATTTAAAATGAATGTATTCCATTTGGTGGTCTACCTTAATACGACACATAGCTTTGAAATGGTGGCAACTGAGGGAATTAAACCCCTAAGCTGCCATGTTAGTGCTTGGCGGAGACAAAGCGCCCTCATATAGCTGCAATATCTACTCACACATGCTCAATTCTTGCATTTAGTTTGTTGCAACTTCTACAGCAAACACTTTATTTTCTGTTGGTGTGTTCTCTTTCTGTTAATGTCAGTCATGTTTGAATTCAGCAGTGTTTTACATTGAGAATGTTGCTTTTCCAAACCTGTCTCTTAGAAATGACATTTGTATAATACTAATGCCGAACAGCAGTATGCTTTGTCAGAAATCTAATGCTGCCCCTTTATTTTCTGGTAGCACATTACGATCCAGCTCTGAAATAAGATGATACTAATGGGGTTAATACTTTGATAATAAAGAGGTAATAAATAAGTAATACTGTGTAATTACCAAAGTAACAAAGGGTATTTCTGGGTAATATTAGACTTATAATGGGGAATCACATTTAAAAATAGAAAAGATGCAAAACTATTTAGTAATAGAAAAGAAATTTTTAGGTAACAATATGGTAAACTGCTAACAATAGAAATGGTTACATCAGTGAAATATTTTATACAAAAATAAATAGTAAAATGGTGATATTAATGGGGTAATAACCTGAAAATAATGAGGTAATATAGGTTGTTTTCACAATATTATAGGCTACCATCAGCGTGACATTTTCAAAATCACAAATTCTTGTAAGTCAAAGTTGGTCGTTACCACATTTTAACGCCGAACTTCATCCTACATTATGTTTCAAACATTCCCTTTTATATCAAGGTTTTGGAAAAGATTATTGTCATGGTTAATAAAACTAATGTTGACTGTTAAATAATAAAGCATAATATTCATTGAGGTTTTTCACTATTTAATTTACATATTTATGTTTTAAATCAATCAATAGTTGTTGTAAAAACATAGTTGTGTGACAGATGTTATTAAAGCAAAAGAGTCAAGAGGTTCATCTGAATACAGCCTTATTGTGTCTGTCATGGACAATTCACAAACTGCAGACATGCATGCCCTAACAGGACATACAGAGATAGGGACATACAAAGGGACAAAGACAGGTGAGTGTAAGTGTTCACACAGACAGGGAGTGGACAGACACATGAGACGAGCAGACACGTGAACAGCAGGATGTGGACAGACAGGCAGGAAGTTATGGCAGTCACTTCCAATTTCCGGGGGCACTCTTATGCTGTTGGCCTGTCAAACACACACAAAACCACATGCACACGCACACAGAGGCCCAGCAGTATTTTGCTCTCAACATTAATCACAGAGGCTGACAGGTAATCTGCAGAGGCGCTCCCTCCCCTTTTCTCTCTCTTTCTGCTTTCTATTTTTCCTTCTCTTTCTGCTCTCATCTCTCTCCTCCCTTCTTCTGTTTCTCTCTCTCTCTCTCTCTGGGAACTGTCAGGGGGATTGCAAAGTGAAAGATAGGTTTCTCCCCTCCCTCTGCCCATCCCTCCATCCCTCATCCTCTCAGTTCCTTCTCCATCCCTCCATCCACTCCTCCTCCCTTAATCTCTCCCCTGTGACGACCACTTCTATCACTCCCAATCACTAACCTCTTCCCACCATTCCCACTCTCTCAGCCCCTCGCTCATTCAATCCATCCATCTGTCCCCCCATCCCTTTCTTGCCTCCAGGCCTTACTGTTCAGGATGTGTCACCTTAACACCTGACTTGGGGTATTAAAGTATGTACGTGTGTGTGTGTGTGTGTGTGTGTGTGTTTGTGAGTAAGACAGAGCGAGAGAGACAGAGAGAGACTCCACCCTCATCATCTACTCCATGTGTATTTCAAGCATCACGCAGGCCATCAGCGGTTCTGTCAGATAATCACTGAAGTCTTAAGGTTTTAACAGTGTTGCCTGAACATAATATGACACCTAATATGAAAATGTGACAGGAACAGTTATCAGTGACACCTACCAGCATGTAAAGACTCCTCTCTACCAGAAGTGATTGCTAGTAGTGATGTAAAATTGATGGGTATAATGTTACAGTGAAAAAATTAATTTTAGGTTTAGAGACAGCAGTCAAATAAATAATGAATACTAATAAAATCAAAGGCCTACTAAAGATTCAGAAGTTGTGGATCTAGCAGTTATTTTTTTGAATAGAGAGACAATATTGTGGTTGTTTGTTTTTGTCTCTACAGTGCCGGTGCAGGAAGAACAGGCTGTTTTATTGCAGTGGACATCATGTTGGACATGGCAGAGAATGAAGGCGTGGTGGACATTTTCAACTGCATCCGAGAGCTGAGATCACAGCGAGTCAACATGGTCCAGACAGAGGTCAGTGTGCATGTGCAAAGCCAACTCAAGGCACATTTAGTTAGATGTGATAGCCAATTAACCCCCAAACAGGGAAAAATGAAAGAATCCTCACGAAGAGCAACAGAGGAGGCATCCGTGTCCCAGGATGGACAGACATGCAATACAAGCTGAGTGTACAGAGTAGATTAGGACAGAAAACCATAATATATGATGACTTAATGTAGATTGTGAAGAGAATGGGTTCTGGAGGACAATTAAGCAGCTTCAGGTTGTCGCCCACTAAGTAAGATCTGAACCACACCACCTCCTCTCCACAAGGGAGACCAGGATAGAGGACAGGTCACACCAACACAGGAAAGGACAACAGCATTCACACAAAACACACAGAGAGCTATGATAGCATGCAAACTAGGGAGAGAGGGAGAAGCAGAAAGGGGGTGGGCGGGTCCAGATCAACGACTGGATGAGGCACCGACGGCCAATCAAGAGAGGTCCTAGGACGGCCGATGGTCCAGCACAGAGAAGTCTGAGGTCAAGAGAGGAGAAGGTGGGAAAAGGAGGGGAGAAGCAAAAAGGCGAGTTTGCAGTTTGGATTATATAACCTCAAAGGAGTCAGCATGGAAGTTTATTCCAGAGAAAAGAGGCACAAAAGGAAAAGACCCTGCAGCCAGCCGACTTCTTTTAACTCCCAGACAAACACAAGAGACGTGCTCTCAACAATCATATCTTTGCAAAACGTACACTGCTCAGAAGGATGAAATGTTCTGCACACTTCAATTCAAGTAAGAAGAAGAAATCACCAGTAGCTAATGAGTATTGATAGACTTAATGTGAAGCATTGAAACATACAGGCTAACACTGTCTGTGTCTCTAATACATCCAGCAATGTTCCACCAAATGTCAAGCAGGCACATAAAAAGAGACGAGAAGACAGAAGTTTCTCAGTACTGATGTCTTATATCATCCATCACAATCAGTCTATCAATATTAAACATCCCTGAATAATAGATGACACTAGTGCAAAACAACACACACACACACACACACAGAATACACAAACTGTCTAAAACAAACACACACATTTAGGATTCCTTGTGTGAGCGTGTGTGTAGCAGCTCTCTGCTAATGGGAAGGAATATAGTGTGACATGCACACACACACACACGCAAACAAATACAAGTAAACCTGTCTTTAAGGTTTACTTTGAAGGTTTTCTAAATACTTTGTTGCTAACTTAGTTCAGATTAAAATAACTTTAGTTCTTTCAGGGCAAAGGTATTTATTTTGCTTTGCCATTTCTAAAGCAGGTAACATCTGACCAGAGCCAACTCCATAGATTAATGATCCAAACCGAGCTAACTAGGGCTAACTTGTACTTATGCAGTGACAAATTAGAGCTGGCCAAGCTTCATCAGTAGACCGATCTGCACCATCAACTCAAGCAAACAGTAGATCCGTTTTTCTCTCGGCTTCTTGATGTTTAAGTTTAATATCCCTAAAACATGGAGGATCTATTTCCTAAAAAGGTTTTGCCAGCCGATGCCTTTGGTTACTTACTCTCCGTCAGAGAGTGTCGTAATGTGTTCAAATGTGGTACAATCAATCACTTTTAAAGAGTCTTCGTCTTCAAATGTTGGGTGTTCATTTTGGAGCAGAATACATTTCTCCTCTAAGCCATTTTAAGCCGACGTAATCCATCCCACCTCTGCGATCCATTTGTACTTCTGATGAAAACCTTGCATAGCCAAAAAGTCAACTTTACCAGGAATAAAGAAAAACAGCCTCATTTTCAGACTGACAGCTCAAGCTCGGAGCCTGAAATTGACTTTTGAATGGGTTTTTAGAAGTGTTAGGATCAGAAAAGTTACCCGGGGCATCACTTTGAGTGTTTTCGGGTGACAGCAGCGGAATAAAAGCTAGTTTTGTATGTATGTGAGTGTGTGTGTGTGTGTGTGTGTGTGTGTGCATATATGTGTGTGCACTTGAAACCAAGCTAAATGCATCCTGCCCTGCCTTTTGAATATGCGTGGGAGCAATTTGTGTCAGTGTTGAAGCCGCTCGACGCTATTATAATCCTGCTCCACACAACACAAAGCAATTAATCTTTTAAAATGCACAGGGGAACGATGTGTGTGTGTGTAAGTGTATGAATAAGTGCTTGTCTGTTGACTGCGGGTTCACGTGTGTGTGCCTGTGTATACATGTGTTTTTGCGTGTGTGTTTATGTCACTAGAGTAGGTAATGGCCAGGAGAGGACATTTCAGTGATGCTTTTGAAACTCTCCTCCCTGCTCCAAGGGCAACAATTAACACTGGACAGACAGACAGAGAGAGAGACAGAGAGATAAACCGAGAAGCAAATTGAAAAAGTGTGAGACAGCAGACAAACTCAAGTGTGAGAGGAAACAAGGAAAGAAATGAGAGTAAGAGGAATACAAAGTGAAGGAACTTGTGGCTGCTGTAGCTCATGGTGTCTGATGCTTTTACCAGCACAAAGAGCACACTTGATCCAGAGCACAGAAACCCTGCAGAGCAAAGCCGAGAGAGCACAAGCGCACAAACAATTAAGTTACACGCACAAAACATAACCTGTGGATTGATTGAGTTTGTCTGACTCCCTCCTCTGCCCCTGGGCTCCTTTGGTGTCACTGGGCGTTTTCGGAACAAACTGTTTTGGGGACTCCCTGAGAGGAACTGCCCACTGGGGAGCTCTGGTCCGAAAACGCCCAATGCTTACAGCCACACTGACAAACTACAGTCCGGTCCATGCAGGGTCAACACTAAACCTTACTCTACTTTCAATAAAAGAAATGACTCTGATCAACTGCCTTTGCTCACGTTGCAGGAACAATATGTGTTTGTTCACGATGCCATCTTGGAGGCGTGTCTTTGTGGGAATACAGCCATACCGGTGTGTGAGTTCAGAGCCATTTACTACAACATCAGCAGACTGGACCCGCAGACCAACTCCAGCCAGATTAAAGATGAGTTCCAGGTGAGCAAACACGCTCTCACACAATCTGTTTTTTGTCGTTTGTGGGGACATTAACTGGACTTACATTCATTGCCTGGAGACTTAGCCAAACCTTAACCCAAGATGCAATGCCACCTGTAACTCAAAAACAAGTTTTAAGATTAAAATAGGTGGTGGTGATCCCCTTTTTGTCACCAGGTGAGTCTCCGCAATGTGACTCTGGATGTCTTTGTCCTCAAATGAGGACCAAATACTTGGGTTCCAATCTCTTTTGCTCTATTATCTCATTCAGTTATTAGGCTTTCTTTTTAGAAAAGTAAAGTAGACGCAGCATTAACAAACTGTGTTTCTATCAGACTCTGAACATAGTGACCCCTAGAGTCCGTCCAGAGGACTGCAGCGTGGGTTTGCTACCCAGGAACCACGACAAGAATCGCAGTTTGGACGTTCTATCAGCAGATCGATGTCTGCCTTTTCTCATATCTGTGGACGGAGAGAGCTCCAATTACATCAATGCTGCATTGATGGACGTAAGTGAATACTCTGGAGTTTGAATTTGAGTGTATTGTCTTTTTTATAATGTTAGTTTGCATTCTGTTAGGTTTTTCTTTTTTACTTTGTGGTGCTGCAGAGATGCCTTGCTCTATCAGCATTGCTCTGTTCACTAGTCTGCTTATCTTGTTCTTGCTCTTGTTATTTATATCTGATCCATCTCAACACTCCAGAGCCACAAACAGCCAGCGGCCTTCATTGTTACCCAGCATCCTTTGCCAAACACCATGGGCGACTTCTGGAGGCTGGTGTTCGATTACAACTGCTCCTCCATTGTAATGCTGAATGAGATGGACGCAGCGCAGGTACAAACACACAAACATGCTAACAGGATGTGAGAAAAACACCAGACAGCCGACAGCCAGGAGAAGACACATCGACTGTAACATCACGGGGCCTGATCAATACACCCAGAGACTATTTTTATGAATGTGAATGTGTATTGACAGTCCTTGGAAGAACAGCCTGACCACTGAGGTTACACTTTTGAACAATCATTACGCTGATGCAGAAAGATTAAAAACAGAAAGAAGAGCAACTCATTTATGCAGTAATTCATAAACTTACAAATATAAAATGCTAAATTACTAATCTAAATATAATCATTGAACAGAATTCAATATAAGGCATGGTTACAGGTTCAGCAGAAGGTAATGCTAAAGACGGACACACAGACGGACGGTGCCCCTGGCTGCCACACTTGGTCAATATTGATTTAAAATGAAAACATCTCTGTGATGTTTGTAACTTCAGAGGTGCAGTGTTTCGGCCCACACATGCTAACCATACAGCTGATGTGCACATTCTATCTAGTAGTAATCTACAATCTAATTGTAGCCCCACATGTAATCAACACAGACTTACACAGATTTAGTTACGTCAATCTAGTGATTGTAAATTAGCTGTGGATTCTCACCTCACACATGTTTAAGTGAGTAAAAACCTGGTTTAAAAAAGCTTTATTAGTATCTTTTTTCACATGTAGATGACTCTTTTATCATGCCTTAGTGTGGAAGTATAAAAATGTGAAAATGTAATCATTGAAGTGAATTCATACAAGGTTTTGTGAAAACACACTCCCCCTTATTACTTGCACTGTTATGCTATTTGAAAGGAAAAGCAATTGGATGTACCTGTTCAACCTGGTAAATGTTCTTTCTCTCTCTCTCTTTCCTATTTTCCACAGCTATGTATGCAGTATTGGCCAGAAAAGAGTTCGTGCTGCTACGGTCCCATTCAAGTGGAATTCATATCGGCAGACATCGATGAAGACATCATCAACCGAATCTTCCGGATCTGCAACATGGCCAGAGTAATTACATTCTCAAAGCCTTGATAGCTTCATACCAGGCTGCACATAGCTACACAATACAGGGCAAGATATTCCACAGCACACTCTGAAACCCATTTTTTCATGGAGCTGTCAAGTAACAGAAAAATAAGCTTCCCCGAACTCCTGCCGAAAGGTGGAAGCACACCTTCCTTTAACTTTCCAATGCCAGATAATTACATTCCCATAAAGAGACTCAGTGTTCTTGATCTTGTCTAAGCTGCAATGTTTAATGTATTTCCACACAAAAATGGATGTGGAGCGTCATTTTACAAGATGGACAAACGATCACTTGCTTGACACGTAAGTGAAATACAAAATGTTTTGGACTTTCAGAAAATGCATTTCTTGACCTATATTTGACACATAACAATAGATAGTGGAAGGATACACCCAGAAAACACAATGTAACAACACATAAAAGGCATTTTTCATTTCATGTGACCTTTACTTCCCACTAAGCAGCTGGCAAGATGATACCGTAGCAAACCGAATACACTGCTCACACACCATAGCATAGTGTGAGAGAAAATTGGAGTGTGGTAGGAGGTGGTGCAATAACAACAGAGCATTTTGGAAACTATTGCATCCTCTCCCCTTGTTCGTCTCCCACCTCTGTTCTTCTATCACCTCTCCTTTCCCTTCACTTCCTCAATTCTCATCTCTCTTTTCTTTCTTCCCTCCTTGCCTCCTCTTGTTCTTCTCATTTTCTCACCCATCCATAAATCTAGTGGCACCGTATTGTCTGCATGCTCCTATAGCGCTTAGTGAACTCCCCACTACCCTACTCTCTATATTCAGCCCCTCTCTCTCTCCCTCCCTCCCTCCCAAACACATCACCACTCTAGTGTGAAATGGCTCATATCATCGCCGCAACAGCACACCTCACACTGTGAGAGCAGCTCCAACCTAGCTGAGTCTGTACCACCAACCACTAAGCCATCAAATGAAGGGGGGGGAGAGTGAAAGAGCAGGATGGAGAAAAGGTTTGACAGAGAGAAAAAATGAAGTGGAAAACTAAAAGAGTCATGGAGGGAAAGAAAAGTAGTGAGTGAGCAAGGGAAGGAGGCAGAGAAAGACATGGGGCGAAGGTGAAAAGTTTGAAAAAGGAGTTGATTGGAAGGGAAGATGGAGGAAGTAGAGAGAAAGATAAAAAGGAGGTAAGAGATTAAGGGAGAGTAGGAAGGGAAGAGCACAAGAAATGGAAAGGCAGGTTTAATGGGACAAGAAGGAAGGAAGTGGAGGACAGAAAACAGCTGTATCTGGTTTGTGTGTGTGTGTGTGTGTGTGTGTGTGTAAATGTCAATGTGCATATGCATGTGTGGCAAAGCAGGCAGTAAATCAGTCTGACAGTGATGGCGGCTTTTGGTATTTTAGGTGCTGGTTGCCAACTGCCTCGAGCCAGACGTCTGAAAACATTTTGTCTGCCATGAAATTGAATTAAACGTTATAAGATGTTGTCTTTGTTGAGTTCAATCCTGTTTCTTTTGAAAAGGCATTTTGTTCAGAAACAAGAACTAATTGGTGCAAAACAGCGTGCTAACACGTTACAAGTGCTCTATGTATCAGTTAGGTATATCATTTCCAAATGAGACCACCGCTGAGAAGACTGGCAGCTTCTGAATACATACACACAATAATACTGTGTTTAATGTCTTTTCTGGTCCAGAAACCTGCTGGATGCTCCACCAAAAAGGGAGGAAGAACTGTTTAGATACAACTTTCATAGTCTATGGTGACTAACTTTTTCACCAGCTTCAGTGAAACCAAAAAGCAAACCCCCTCATATGTCTTTCGAGAATTGCTGCACCGACTGTGCCAAGAAACATGTCAGACTACACGTGGAATTCCTTCCAGTCGTAGCTCGTTCAACAAGGTTTGGGCAGGAGGGTCTAAATCATCTAACAAGTCCTCCAACATTTACCACCTCAAAGGTCGTTCCTAATCTCAACAACCCACAAGAACATTTCCTGACTTAGCGTCCCTACTGGTGGCAGGAGATATGACTCCTAAAATGACAGAATAGGTCATTTGTCAATGACTCCCTATCTCGCCAAACATCCGCCTTTGCTCCCATCATCATTACTAAGGCCACTAGAGTTTTCCAAACATATAAACATAATGAGTAATAAGCTGCTGCACAGACATTATCAAACCATCACAAAAAAACAGGAAAAATGATTGTGTCCTCCCCTATGACACGCTGTAAAGGTCAAAACTAAATGTCATCTGAGCCTGAAGGTAAACCTACAAACATGCTTTTGTCAGGATTCAGGATACATGATTTAAAGTGTTACACACACTCTGTAACAGTTGGAAGGTGTTTTAGTTGTTTATCTGCTTTTACACACCCCATGGAATTGTGGATGGTGGGGATGACAGCTGTGGTGATACAAATCCTAATTTTCACCTCTCTCTCTTCAGCCACAGGACGGTTACCGCCTGGTGCAGCACTTCCAGTTCATCGGCTGGCCGGCCTACAGGGACACGCCTCTCTCTAAACGCTCTATCCTGCAGTTGGTCAGGAGGTTATCTAAGTGGCAGGAGCAGTATGACGGAGGAGACGGGAGGACTGTGGTGCACTGCCTGTAAGTTCAACACACACACACACACACATAGATGCACATACTCCACAACATGAGATGAAGTAGTCAGAAGCGGGTGAAAGGAGCAAATCACTGGGATGATAGATTAACACAAAATTGTACAAAGGCAAATGTGCCCTTAGTGTGTGTGTGTGTGTGTGTGTGTGTGTGTGTGTGTGTGTGTGTGTAAATGTGTGACACAGAGAGGTGAAAGATCTTGAGGTATACTTAACAATGATAAAGTACACTTTCTCCAAAAGAATGCTCACACAGATTTATTTCAAAACAAATGTTTACTCCACAAACACACACACACACACACACACACACCTTTAAAATGATATATACAATATATGGTATTTCCAGACTCATCCATTCTCGCTTGGGCCATTCTTTCATGCTTTATTTCTCCCCACTGACCTGTCAGACATACAGATGGCCTTAACTCAGCATTTATCTCAGTTCAGGTATGTCACCTATAAAGCATTATACATACACAGCACTGTTCTAAGAAGAACTATTCCTAAATGCTATAAAAGAAGGTACTAATACATTATAGCTTAATAACAGTGTCAACCTGGCTCATATCTACAATGTAGCTGAAACGTGCTTTATGGAAGCCCACAAACTGCACCAAGATTATGTTTTGTATAGTGTTGGATGATACATTACAGATCGCCTGCACACTGAGATCTGTAAAGTCTGTGCGTTATATCCAGCCTTGTGTGAAGCTATAAATCATCTGGAAAGTAAATGGCCTCAGCCAGCAATAACAGCTGGGATTCTTTTCAGAGTATAGTGAGACTTGGTTGAGCGCTTTTGATTTTATACACATTTTATACCAAAATGCAATGTTTGCCAGTTTATCGATTTCATGCAAGCACTGCAATTTCACTGTTTTACTGGTACCAACCGTTGGCAATACATACACCTGAACTGTGCTGCGTTGCCTTAGAGTTTAAGTGCATCTACTGTGTTAGATATATTAACCTCAGTCTTCAACATGGTGTTTCAAGTCACATGATTTGCTGTCAGTTTGATACATTTAGTTTGTTTTTGTGAGGTAAACAGTAGATACTGTATAGTGAGTTACAACAGGAGTAAAACGTTACAGCAGCAGCGACAGTAATAGTCATTGAAATGAAATGATATTAATAATATTGATCACACGCATGCATGTATATGACTGTGTGTTTGTACAGAAGTACATAAACACTGCTCAGCTCCATACAGTTCCTATCTGAGCAGAACAAATGAAGCCGATAACGAGGGAGGGAAAGGGAGGCTGTAAAATCTATCGATGATTACAGAGATTACAGGGAACTTCACTAACAAGAACACACAAACACACGCACATACTCTCCAAACACTGCCTCAGGCACATCACTGGTGCTCATCCAATCGGCTTCCTCTGTCACAGCTCATTGGGCCAATCAGAATTGGCATTGATTTGTTTTTGTTTTTTCTTTGTAGCTGCTGTGAGGTTTGCTTTCAGTGTGTTTTTATCTCTGTGTGAAAGAGTGAGAGTTTGAAATACAAGCTGATATGTGTCCAATGCAAACTCAAAGAACAGAATACATCTGAAATGAATATTGTAGATTATTCTAAATATGAAGTGTCGTGAGCTACACATGGTAAGAAATACATCACTTTATCATCATAGTGACATCATCTGTCAATCAATACTTTGTCAACTGCTGAATCACAGCCGGATCAATAGTCTTCAAAATATACTCGCGGATCAATTCCTAACTATTAACGTTTATATAGAGAATCAATGGTTAAACCCCCGGTGTCTTATAGCAATATAGATGGTGACGTAGATATGTATCCCATCTTTGACCCCCAGGTCAAATCACTACCCATAGCTATTGATTTCATGGGCTCAACTCTTCATAAATGTGCATCTGTTATTTTACAATAAAATGATAATGATGTGAAATTCAAACACTGATTAATAAATAAAGGCAATTTCTTTGGTTGTAATTGCCTATCCTAGCCCCCCCGCCCTCTATACCCTGACTGTTATGCTCAGTAACTGTGAGTGATGGGGATACAAGCTTTCTCTGCTTCTGGCTAAACACAGCTACACTGGCTAATCAGCCCCAGCTATTGATTTCACAGACTCAGTAATACCAGAGATAAGGAGAAACATGATGGTTCAATCAGTGGCTGGTGAAAATGGATTCTTTCTCTGCTCTTCATTTGTCCTGGAGGTTGGAGTCTGATGGGTCTTTAATGCTGAGCACATGTCTCATTTTCAGCAAATCACACTGGGGGAAGCTATTAGAGGATTGTGAGGAGCAGTACACTTAACACATCAATCTATCTGCGCTGCATTTCTTTGAAAGGACATGTAGCAGTTCATATCTGAAATAATGTGGTTCCAAGTATTTCATATACACCTTGAATCGAATGTCCATGAGGTTCTATATCTCAAAAAGTATTTAACCAGCTACACTGACTGACTGACTGTCTATCTCTTGTGCACAGCATTCAGTTCTCACCCTGAATATTCCACCTAGATCTCTGGGCATGACATAAACATGCGCTCTATAAATGAAAGGGAGACATACCTGTTGTGCAACCACAAAAAACGGAGATCTTAGTAAAAATTAGGCAGCTGTGTGATGGTGACACTGAATTAGTTTCTTTTTTTAAATAACATGTACCTTCATTTACTAAAATTGATCCCAGTTTAACTACAGATTTGCTGTAAACAAGCCCACAGTTCAGGCAGATTATCTTAAGCACTGTATCTGGAGGTTAAAGCTGAAAGTGAGCTCATCCATAATGTTCTTATTTATCCATTATTGCACAGAAAAACTACGGAAAGTGCGTTAGGATAATAGGGAAGTGACCATAGTGAAAACAGTATATTCAGCTCCTACTGGAACAACTTACAGCAGCCACTAATGGACAGAACTGGTTTAAACTAAACTATTATCCCAATAGAAACATGTTTGCTAGCTAACGCTCTGTGCCTGCAGTTGCACGCTCGTGGCAGTTTCTTTTCCAATGAGCTGGTACTTATTTTGATTGAAAGGGCTTATTGTTTGATACCGAGGTTAATAAGCTACCAAACATCCAACCTGGGAGTGTTCTTCAGCTGGTTTTACCCTCCGTACTTCTTGAGTCTTAACCTGGCTTGATTTTATTGGGTCTGCTGGTTGTTCTTCAGTAATTAGATTTCATGTATTTTAGCCCAAAGATGCATCTGACCGCACTGATGTAAAATGTATTTGCTCTCATCCCCCCCCCCACCTACAAATGATCTGTTGACACTGAAGCCAGCAGCAAAAAAAACTGACAATAACACAAAGTTAGAAAAGCAGTGCATAAGCCAAACCTTTGCATTTTAAATGTAGTCTCTAATATTGATGTCCAAACCCAGTATAATGGAGACCTGAGGGGCTGCGTCCCGTTCCAAAACAGATTTACACATTTACACATGAATAAAACGTAATGAAACCTGAAACTGATTAGTTCATGAGGTCGAGGTACCACTGTGTTTGAAGGGATTCTGAGCGAGTTGCCAATTCTATGAATGACAAATATTTTCTGTAGCTTTTTTAACCTCATATTTAAACTATAGGCCTTAAGCAAGAATAAGAAAGTTAATAAAATCTGGAAATGTGACCACTAATCATCTAAGATATCGTGATTGGAGAGCAAACTGTAGTGGCCTTGGCATTGCTCATGCAGAGCAGGAAGACGGTGGATGGTTTTTGTGACGGCCGCCACTCCACCTGAACCTGGATGTTTTATTCAGCCTGAATACTTCAGGAATTCAGCTGGAACCAGGTGAGACAGGGACTTCTGGAGCGCTTTTCATGGTGGGTGGTCAGACTGCTGACTGGCAGAGCACTGACTGCTGATTGGGCCACATAGACAGTAAACATACAATGTATACACACAAGTGTGTTTACATCACTGCATCTGTTACCATTCATCCATTACAGCAAGTTGTCCTCTGTATGAAGTCTAAAACACTTAAAGTGATCAAATGTATTCAGATGTCTTGAAGCCATTAGTGGAGCTCATATTCTTTGCCTCCATGCAGTGACAGGTTTCTTTGTACTGCGTGTTCACTCTGTCACTTCCTGTCGTTCTTTGTCTCATTTTGCCTTTTGTCAACTTTTAGAGTTGAACTTGTTTCACATTTGCAGCATTCAAAAGTTCGTGGGCTGAAAATGAGTTTATTTCCTAAAGGGGGGCGCTGCAAAACAAGTTTGGGACCAGTGGGGTAGGGGAATGTTGTCGTCATGGTTACAGTAATAACGATGTGGTTGAGGTATGGGAAGGATTGTGGTCATGCTTTGCATGACAGTGTTGTTGTTCTATGATAACGATCTCCTCCTCCTCCTCCTCCTCCTGCAGAACCGGTGGAGGGCGTTCTGGAACGTTCTGTGCCATCTGCAGCATCAATGAGATGATCCAGCAGCAGAACATTGTGGATGTTTTCCACACCGTCAAAACACTGAGGAACAACAAGACTAATATGGTGGAGACAATGGTGAGGACTCACAACAGGTCTGATGACTTAATTTCACATAGAAGTATTACCTTTCATCAGACACGTACTCCCACGTCCTGCATACCATACAAACCTACTTACATACAGACACGTGGAGTTCCCACAGAACTCAAACGCCACGATCTGTCTGTGTGTGTTATTGTAATAGTTTGTGTCCTGTACTGTTTTGTGTTTTGTGTATGTGTTGCTGACTTTTATGTATTTTAAAGGGCCATCTAGGGATGTGCATTGCAAATGAGCTTAAGCTATCAATGCTGTGGGCTGTGGCATTGAATTATGCTACATAAACAAATAAACGTGAAATAAATAAAGACATTAAATAAAGGCACTAACTTTTACATCTTTTCTTTGCAATAAATAAGAAATGATTCTACAGATGACTTACCTCTGCTTTTCATTCTGTTCCCTCCACAGGAACAGTACAAGTTCTGCTACGAAGTGGCTCTAGAGGCGCTCAGCTCCTTCTGATTGGTCGTGAGCTGAAATTCCCTTTTCTGATTCGCCGTTGACGCTGCCCGTCATTCTCAACGCCACACCGGGTCACACAAAGTGCAGAACTGCTTCATGTTGACCTGAACCCGACCTGTGTGTGTGTGTGTGTGTGTGTGTGTGTGTGCATGCTTGCATATTGCACACACACACACACACACACAACCTGTAAAGTAAAAAAAAGTGACAAACATACACACTGGTGATTTTTCTGTGTTCGCTTCAGCGAGACGGGACTTTATATGCTTGTACAAAGAAAAAAGAAAAAAACGATATGTTAAAAAAACTAAATCAGATGGTTTAAAAAAAAAAGCGCCATTCTTTCCTTCTCTATCTCTCTGTCCTCTCTGCTGGGCTGTGATGTGACTATTGTACAGTCTTTCCTTTTTAGATATATTCTACGCCTTGAATGTTGTCTCCCTCTGAAGGTTGGATGCACACTGGAAGATGTTTTGGGAACATTCATGTTTAGCTGAGGTTCATCTGATGCCTTAACTCTGCATTTTGGACTCCAGTATTTATCCACCCAGAGGATTCATAGAAAGTTCCACATGTTTGGCTGAAATGTGGATGTTGTTGTTACTGATTCACTTGGCTGGATCAAAGCAAAAACCAACAGACAGTTGTTAATAGTTTCTTTGAAATCACAGGCTGATAAACGTCCTTTTGGCTGGGGCCTCTCGACTGTGTCAATGTTAAAAGCTAATGAGACTTGTTATTCAGTAATTGGTTACAGAAATCCTCAGTATGGCTTCTCCCACTGCATCGTGGCAAAGTCCGTTTATGACTTTCTTTTGAAAAACTCTTTTGCTTTTACTGATGAAAAATGGTTGCAAATACTGTTAACACAGGAAAACGTGGCATGTCACAAGCTATAATAAGCAGAGTCAAGTGCATGGTGAAGAAAAACAACAGCCAGAAAAAAGAATTAAAAAAAAAAATGCTTTGCCTTTGAGACCAAATGGTGTCGTTGTCGTCTCTGCTCCAGGTTTGTTTCTTTGGGGCTGTAAGAAACAAAAGGTCTCAAATGTTTTTGGACGGCTTTAAGTAAAGTCAAAATGTTATAGTGTGCATCCACCCTTTCTGTAAATAACATAAGACAACCACAGTCAAACAAACAAACAGACAAACAACATGCACCAGACACATTACAAATAACAGTTATCATTAAAACACTATCGCTCTAAAAAGCTGTCATTTTCAGCGACTCTGTGATTATGGTTTGGAAAGAAAGTCTTATGTTACCTTACTACAAAGTGTCCATTTAAACATGTTGTCCAAAAAAAAGACATATATTTTTGCATATTGTGCATTTAGCTGACGCCCACATTCAGGGTGACGTACACTGAAAGCAGATTGCTGTTGTTTCCTTGCGGATACTTTTAGACAGTTTGGACTGAACTTACAGGTTCAGGGTACAAACATCCAGGTCACCCTGCGGCTCGTGTGTGGTATGAACTGCACTCACAAGCGTACGCTGAAAATGAAAACATCCATGTGGTCGTTCCAGAGGAACAAACCAAACAAAATGTAACTACTTCTACTTTTTCTTGCCCAGTTGATTTGTGGGGGTTTTGTGGCTTTGACTTGAAACTGCTGGAAGGACAAGTTGAGATAAACTGAAATTGAGACCAACCATGTTTACCGTCGTCCCTCCTGAACTGCAGACCGCCAAAACAACCAATCAAAAGGCTAAGCTTGTATATGTATACATTTGGAGCTGCATTTTGTTAGTTAGGATGATTTGGACTTTGGAAATGATTTCCCTCATGGGACATATTGGGATATATGGGATTTATTGAAACACAGCAAAACACAACATGTCTGCACACTTTACCACAAGCATTCATTTCTAAAATAAGATCATGTAAAAAAAATAAATAAATCAGAATTGATGAAGGATTGCAGTGATAGATTATTGAAGTTTCCACATTAAACGACACATTGAAACTAGTTAAAGTTAAACTCCTAAAGCGGTGTTGATGTTTGGTTGCACCACGGAGACGTGAGGGTTACCTCAGCCACCCTGCCGTTAAGTCCACACTGACCAAAATATTCTCACAGAAAACGATGTGTTCACTTCCTGTGGCTAACACCATGTTGCCTAGCGTGCCCAATCATCATTCAACACTGTTACCTAATAGCAAAGATGCAAACGGCTACAAATTGCTAATTTTAATCACCATAAAAGAACAAAAAGGTGCGTAAAATCAAAAAGTCGAAGCATCGTGATATACGAGTATAAGTTAAAGTCATCAAAGAGTTGAAATTTAAAAAGATGCTCTGTGCCAACCACTATTTTACAGAGGACTTGACTCCTACTAATGGCTGTAAGATCTAAGTTGGAACCAGCTGGTGCAACCATTCAAATAAAAGTAGCATGTAAAGTTAGAAATGACAAACTGGGCTACGTTTGAACTCACGCATAGCTGGTGCGACCCAGTGCAGAGCCAAAAGCCATACTAAGTTTCATCTGCATGAATCTGTATATTTTAGATACATTTCAGTGAACCAGTACCAGCCTGCCACCTGTCAAGGAAATGACAGCACAAAGACAAAGATACAGGTCATATTTACTCTTCCTCTGCAAACAGCCTCAAGCTAGCTTTCTGCTGAGCCCATGGAGGTGTGCAGGTTTAAACATTCATTTGACAAACTCACTCCCCAGTTTAACAGGAAATGAGTTTGGCTGATGACTGGAAGAAGGTCAACAGGGCTGCAACATGTTGGGAGAATGGAAGTTAACAAGAAGAATACAGGATGTGATGCCGACCTTGGCTTCCTGTTATCTCCTCATCTGATCAGACGTTTGGTTTTCTCTGTTGTCCATTTAAAATGTCTGAGGAAGACTAAACCACAAGCTCGTCTTAAAGATGTTGTTTTTGTTTTCGCACGCACTGAACTTTGTTGAGTCAAAAGATTTACTGTTGGGGACTAAAGCATAATCACAGTGGAGGCTGAGCCAATATGGCCGATAAAGGAACAACACACAAGATTAAGGGCTTCATTTTGAAACACCACATCATTGAAACTAATGACAAAAACTATTTTGTAAACCAATTGCTTAAAAAAAAATTGTAACCCATGATGTGATTTTCTTGTATGTTCGCCATCAGTTCATACCAGCAGCTGTCAGTGTTTTGAGACAATGGATTTCCCAGTTTGGACCGAAACGTCACATTTCCCAAAGGTGGAGGTGAATCTCTGGTGAACAGTCGTTAGGTAGCAACGTTTGCTCGTAGGTGTCAGTGCTCTCGGCCAGAACCGGCGTACTTGTGGCAAACGGTTCAGTCTGCGCTTTTATTTGTTTGCTGAAGTCCAGTCAGGCTTCTTAACGGACCTATCAAGACAAAGAACCGTAAGAGTGTTATATTGAAGACAATGTGAATGCCAGAAATGTTTATCATTTTTATTTCCACTAAGGCTTTATTTTTATTTTTTGGCTTGGTTCATGGACGTTCGTCTGTATTATATATATTTTTTCTTTACTTTTTTTTGTCCTAAATTTGTACATTTCTTTTGTATAATTATTATTCTGATGATTATTTGTCTAGCAAAGTGTTGTTTAGATCTGGTGATGCCATTACCATTGGTTGTTTAGTTGTTTGAAATGTGGTTAACATGAAATAAAGGGACCAAAATGTTGAATGTGATCTCCTCTCTCTCTCTACAGCCTCTGATGTTGATCATTTTAACAGTGGATGCATTTATCTGAGGGATCCGACAGACAGCTTAGTGTCACAACAAATGAGCAAATATACCTGTGATCTTGGCTCAAGAACCAACTCAGTATTTTATTTTTATTCTTTTCTAAACTTTGTCTTTTTTCCCCACTTGGATTTCTAGTATTATGTATACTGAGGCAGATGGAACAGTTCTCAGTGCCTTTAGGCCCCAACATGTGACACTGTCTAGCACAGCTTGGAACAGTCTTCCACACCTTTGCCACCAAAAATAAATTGGTTCAGAATCTGAGAAGTTGGTTCCCAGCTGGAGCCATTAGATAGGTACATAGTGACACCAGTGGGCATGTCCTATTCTACAGGGTGGACAGAGAGGATGGTGAAGCCAACAGCGCAGGTAGTCAGTGCAGTCCGCCCTCCTGCCGCCACTGTTTACCTCTGTTGACGTTGTTTAAAGCAGTTTAGATCTGACAAAATGCAGGAACAAGCTTTTAACATGCACAGGGCAAGACAAGCATATTGATGCTTCTCACCAACTTTATTCAATTCAACCGTTTAATGTTGAGACCTCGACTTTTTGTTTGCTGCCCTGCAAGTCACACGCTCCCATTATATGAAGAAAAACAGAAGAAATAAAGCACAGGTCCTTATAGGCAGATTTTTTTTTCTCTTTCTAATCAATCAGAGTCAGTGATGAACGCAGCTCCAAGCCAACGGCCTCATCCTTTATTTAGCTGGTTGATTCCCAAGGAGCTCATAAATATGCATGAGCCTGCGATTAGCATAGGCACCAAGGACAGGGCCTGTACCTTGGCATTATGACGATCAATCAGAAACACTAAGGGGCTCCGCAGAGGGAAGCTGTCTGTCAGCTTGGCTTTGGGCTGAGTTGATGCAGGCACACACACATCAAAAAGAAAAGGTACGCTCAAAGCATACAGAACACACGGACACACACACATCACACAAAGTCTGCAGGAAACATGCATCTACACACACACACACACACAGCAGCCAGTTACACACCTAAAGGCACAGACAATGCATGCAATATATAAAACACACACACACAGTCTCTCACTGATACACACAAAGCCAATGTCAATGTTTATCATAAATTTGTCTCATATTCGTCCCCTTTCTCCTTCTGTTTTCTACCTTTTTCATTCCTTTTCAGAACTGAGTTTGTAATGAGTTTGAAAATTGGCCCATTTCATTTGCTCTCACTGAAATGTCATTATCTGGGGGACGAAGGGAGGGAGGGGGGTTTCAGGGTGGAACAGTAATATATTTTTCCACTCTAACAGGGTTATTAATACATTTTCTCCCGGAGAATTTATAACAAGGTTATTTGGTGTCCGCAGCAGATCCTATGCATCTCCGTGAGCCTCATTTACACTGATGTAGAAAATCGGATTCATCCACCTTCATGCATTTATTCTGCACCTGTATTGCATTAACTGCATCAACCGGCAGCTACAGTGAGGTCCCTTTTATGCTTTTAACATTCCTTAAATGCATTATCCTGCAAAAGCCCTGCAGTGTTCCAGTCCCATTCATTTAAGCATACATATCATACGTTTTCCTTCGGGGTGTTTGGTCCACAAGCACGTTAAAAAGTAAAAAAGTAAAAAAGTAATCCTTTCAAAGAGTAATAACAGACCTGTCCTGTCAAAAGATGTCTTTCAGTGGTGGTCTGTGTGGAAGAGGCCACAGGGGGTTGTTTTTTTCCTTTTTGTTGCTGTACAATGAAACATGTTTGCGCTCCTAATAAATGCATGGTGAAAAAACATGTTGTGAACTCCAGTATGCTGCCTCTGATTTAAATGACACTGTGTGGGCACCATTCACCAGGAACAGCTTGAAAACCAACCAGCCATGGGAAGCCAATCCACATGTCTTACAGTAATAGAAGAGACGATGAGCGTCTCGAACCACAGAAAAGTGTCTCTTGGTAAGTTTTACACCACAGTTACACAGGTTCAGTCGTTTTAACAGTGTCCCCAGTGACTTAGACAGCCTTCTAATATACCACAATATCTCTGGTAAAAAAACACACTAATTTTCAATATGTTTACTGTGATTAGTAGTGTCTATTTCACCTTTTCTGCATGATACAGGTACAAAATGAGCCGCTGGCATTAAGTGAAGCACACCAGGTGTTACTACTCAATATATAAAACCCTCCAGATCTGTGACCTCAACAGAAACAGTCACCTCATTTACCTTTTGGTGTCTGCGTTAATCCTGCCGTCGTTCCACCGTCGCTGCTAGCGGGGGAAGCAGACGAGATGCTAAGTCGTGCATGACTCGGGGTGCAATCCATCAGCTCCACTCTCATTCACTTGTGCTGTGTTTCTGCAGAGTTGGACACAAAATGAAGACATATGGGAAATCTCACCCACACCACGGAACAGAATGGGCGAGGTCGGAGATTGCTGCAGTGCCAGTGTAGTGGCACAAGCCTAAAAAGCTTTTGTTGTTTTCACCGCAGGCTTCATATTGGGTTAGTCTTTACTTCATTTGGCGTGAAAGGAGCAGGGAGGCCTGGAGCAAAGACAAGTCGCAGGCTTGAAACAGTGTCCAGAGTCAGTGCCGTGAAATCCGGTGTAATAGAAGGATTTATGTGAATACTTCTGAAACACCATTTCATTTATTGTTTGTATAAATGGTAGTTATTTTGCAATACAGCCTTTATTGCTTTTTTAAAAACTGATTTAAAACAATTTTTTGCAAATTACAGCCTTGCCCTTGGCTACAGCCCGACTGATTCAAAGTTGAAAGCAGCGATTCCACGAGCACAAAATATGGCAAATTAGTGCAGGTATGTTATTATATGAGGGCGAACTATCTCACCTCCACCACCTGGAACTTTTGAATGGAATTCTATGGAGACACTTTAAGAGTCAAACAGTTTATAAAATAAAGTGAACAGGTAAATGCAGCTGAACGTGGCAGTCCCTACTGAGTTTGAAATGAAAATGTAAAATATTTTTTAAATATTCACAACAAGGATCTTGGTTCTAGGTTGGACGGCTGGAGAATGAATAACCCTTCCACTTATTACAGACATTTAACATCACTGCTGATTTTAGAAACAGTAACCTGGGACTCAGGATGTAGTGTTAGTGTAGTGTAGAGAGTCCTGGATCAGGACCTCCTCCTTTCTGCCAACACCAACAAGTGTTTGTTGGTGTTCATCATGTGTCTTCTGAATAACCTTCAATGAAAGTATCAGTTTCTTTCTACTGATTGGGATTATGGTGTGACATGAAAGTTAGTGGATAATCGATGATCTTATTTATTTAACCATAATAAGATGAAGTACATGTTTGACTAATTATAGGTTGAAATATTAACGGAACCTTAATGTTCAAATATTTAACATGATTTAGTTTCTGGATTTCTGAGCTGTTTGGGCAAAATATTGCAATTTGCTTCTTTCTTTGTTTAGAACCATTGAAGTCATCATGGCAATCAACATTCACATCGTTCTCTGGATGAATAAAGTGCACACTTTGTTTCCTGGTGGTCTGCGCCTCCAGTCAGAACGTTAAATCCAGTTTCCATTTAGTGGCACTTTTACAAACGCTGAACATACTTTATAAGTGGCAGCCACAGCTGAGTTCATGTGAAGTATCTGCCTGATGCTGGGAAATGTAAGATACATGTAGTGCATGCCTGGAAAGTAAAGGTGCCAAATAAAAGGCTCTCAGCTGCTGGAATCCAAATACTGAAGAAACTAATACACATATTTATAACCTCAGAACCTCAGCCTGCAAAGCTGGAGGTCAGATAGTGTCAGCTCAACCAAAAGGTTGTTAGAAAGAAAATTATAAAAATCCCAGGAAGTGATACAGAGTCAAGCAGAAGGCCAGTGAGGGACAGAAAGGTACGAAGGTAAGATCTGCGCTGCTCGGACGGCTCTGCTAAACTGCACTTTACTTTGTCATATAGCACCAAGTGTTGATGATAACAAGGTCAAAGATGTCCAGTCTGATTCAGTAGTAACTGTTTTACATTCCTTCACCCCCATCCAGAGTTCTGCTACACAGGAAAACTACGACTTTCCCCATCACAGCGTTTCTGTCATTTTACCAGCACAGAACAGAAATACGAGCGCAAACAAGAGATTATAATCTTTATTAAACCAACCTGAGTTTTACATTTTAATTTTATATGTATATTTGAAATAATACACATTTTCTTTAGAGTGCAGGAGGCTATACAACTATACAAAGGTCATGCGAGACAGTGACACATCAAGTGAACCAAATGATGTAAACATGTTGAAACTGGCAGCGTAAAATGCAACATTGTCACAATAATAAAATAAAATAGCACATAGAAGCAAATCAAAGAGGCCTTTAAAGAAGAAGAAGAAGACGAAAACAACGTTTCTGTTAATTCCAAGGTCAGCGCAGCCGCTCGGTCCACACCTATGCTCCACTGAACGCTGCTGAAGGACAAGGCTCCTAATTGTACGTAATGAAGTTAAAGTGGAGCGAGCATAGTCTCTGTTGAGTCTTTCTGCTGACTAGCCTTTAAAAATCACCAAAGGCAGTTAAAAAGAGGGGAGGTGAGGACAGCAAGAGGGGAGGGCAATGGGGGAATAGAGGGGGGACCAGGCATGAAACATACGAACTGGAAACTAACTTCAGGAGGAGAGAAAAGACTAGAATAGATTAAAAAAAAGAAACGCATAGATGAAGAGAAATTTCACGTGAGTGAGGAGTGGCTAACGAAGTGCTCAGTTAGTTAATGACTGTGGGGAGAACCAGGCGTGATGTTTCTCCACTCTCAGCCTGGTTGTTCATTGCCCTCCTCCACCGCTGCTTTCACAGGTTCTCTCCACTCTGCAGTCTTGTCTCTGCCCTCTCCTCCGTCAGCCCACATCCTTTTTAAAACGCACACAAACTGATCACATACTCAACTCATCACACAGATTCACACACACACAAATACTTCGGCCACAGATTTCACCCAAATCCATCAAATATTTATGGACCAAAGTGAGGAGAACACAGATGTTGTTTAATGTATTATATTATATATAAAGAAACATTCGTCACTTACTTATCATCATCATTTTGCATCATCGCTGTTGACAAGTGACATCCACACAGTGGGACGCCCTGCACTGCAGGATTGTGGGCAGAAAGCAGTTGTTCCATTGTGGTCACCATGTAGTACATTTGCACACTAAATGTAAAAACATAAAATGTAAAGCGCTCTATAGTAAATACGATTTCTGGACACAGACCATGACGACGACACTGCTGCACTGTTACTAATAAGAAATGCACTGGTGTGTTTTACAACAATTAACACCTTGTTAATATTCTGTCAATACTGTACATTTTCATTTGTATTTTCCTTTAATTAGTTTTTTAAAGAAACATGTTTTTGTTATGTTTTTCTATAGAAACATTTTTGGATTTGTCCTAAAGGTAGAACAGGTACAGACATACTAATTGAGTTATAGTCGAACTACAGGTCTGCTGAGTAGTAGCTCCACTATTAGTTTCACAACGATCGCTCTATAGTTATCTGCATTGTTAGAAGCTGACAGCACTGATGATTATTATTCTGGCAAACTGTCTGAATGCGGCGCTTCTCGACAGGGCTTTGGGCAGAGTTCATTGACTCCTATTAAGGGGCTCAGTATCACAGAGCACATGCAGACAGACTTATTCAGTGTCAGGGAGCTGAAAGAGAAGCCTTTGTGTGCTGTAGATGTGTGCGACTGACTCCAGCACTAATTTCAAAGTGCTTACTTTGGCTCACCAAGCTTAACGGAGCATATTAGCCTATGGAGGAATCCTTCTATGGTAATTGTGGCTTAGAAAGACAGTTCCTGTGTGTGTCTGTATGTGAGGAGAGGGGGTAAAGAGACTGAGATGAAGTGAAAGGAAGAAAGGAAGAACAGTGGGAAGTCAGACTAAAACATTTATGAGATGAAGACAAGCAGAACAAGAGGAGCAGAGAACGACAGAGGAACAGAGTGTGGCAGCTCTGCAGTTTCACCTCTACTGCCACGATACGCAGACTCTTCCAAACACAGTTTCATCACCAGCAACTCATCAATGAAGCTAAAAGGCCAAGACCAAACGCTGTCAATCAAGGCTCACATAGCTTGTGTGTGTGTGTGTGTGTGTGTGTGTGTGTGGGGGGGGTGCGTTTGCATTGGAAATGACCAATCACAAGAGGGCCAAGTCAGGTGCACGGAGCAGAATCCCACCTGCAGGAGTGTGTGCGCCCTCCAGCTCTCTCCTGCAGGTGGAGGCTGCGTTGTGCGTCAGCTGCTTAGTTTTACACACTCAGCTGTTTAACTGAACTGCAACATCTCTTCGTGGTTGAACTTGTGCGAGTGGCAGTTCATATCTGCACGTGTTTGATTGTGCATGTGACGTAGTGCATGTGACCAGTTATCATTTTCACTTGTGTTTTCGGATGAGTCCTTTGCTTTACGCTTGTCTGATGCTTTGCCACCTTTAGAGGCGCTACATGTAGTATTTTGGAAAGATGTAATTACAAACAAAGGAGAGCTCTGTGTCACACCCGTGGTGTTGTTAGAGGAAGTGTTTCTTCAAAGTGAGAACAATTTTCTCATAAACCCCAGCGTGTCCGGTCGCAGAAGGTTTTCTCTTTCACTGAATGTCATTTCAAAAACTCTGAAAGCATGAGCTCTTTTTGTAGAAGAACACTCCTCAAAACAAATGCTGGCCTGGTGTTGCACAGTATTTGTCTATGTTACACGTATTTATGTCTCACAGTTAATGTCACATATTGATGCTATAGCTTATGCTAGCGCAAAAAGAAATGCATTTGCAGAAAAAACATTTCATTTCATTTAAGCTCTTGAACACTGTTCAAGGAAAAGAGATAAACAAGGAGAAAGAAAGTTACAGAGTGGAGGGAGAGATTAACAGGTTTTATTTAAATGCTTTGATAATTAGGAAAGTCTTTAGTTAATATCTATATCAACATTAGAATATATCAGGCATGCCGATATGTTGGCAACTGAGTTAAGATGATTGAGTCTCATATTAAACAGTTCACTGCTGCACGTAAACATCCTCCATCTTTTCCATCTGTGCAAAGATAGATTCAGTGCACTGAAAGAATACGGGACGTTTGGGTTTGTTGCCTCACCCATAAAGTTCTGTTAGCATGCAGCTAAAGGGTTAGCATGGAGCACCAAAGAGAACATTCTCTGTTCTACCTCTGATTTTTAACCTGGTGAGTTGACCATTGAGTCAGTTCACCAGAACCAGAAAGTTCATGTTAAGGTTGGCGTATCACTGCATTTTGTTTTGAACAGATTCTCCATCTCAAAGTTTATTTGCAATTGAACTCCAGTGAAAGCAACAAAAAGACATTTCTAGCATTTCATTTTTCTTGTAGGTTTAGACCACAACTACACATACAAACACAATGCTATCATCAGAACGTCTTCCACACTCACATACCCACGGGGGCTGGTGGGGGGGCAGGAGAAGGAACCGAACATCAGAGGGCCCGTTAACGCGCCGAGGAGCGTTTTGTCTCCTCAAACGACTCGAGAACACCAGACAAAATGATTCAGTCTCTGCTGGAGAGGAGAGACGCAAGGCGCAGCCATCACTTTAGAGGGAATTTTATATCAGAAAAACCTAATCTGATGCTCTGCTCTTGTTTCAAAACTTCAAACTCAATGGCAAATCAGTGTGATGAGGCTGGATCTGAGTGAGAGCATGGAACAAGAAAAATACAATAAAGAGAGTCAGAGGCTTTCTTTAGGGTGACTGCTTCCATCTTACATAGAGAGATAGATAGATAGATAGATAGATACTGTATAATATACTACTTTCCAGAGGAGAAAAGAGGGTAAGAGAAGAGAGACAGGAAGAGAAAAAAGTGAAAGAGCTGCAGCCATATAATAAGCTGGTTTGCTCAAATACGAGACATGGTGGTTTTGTACCCCCAATACTCCAACTGTACCAATAAAGACATATATTCCAGGGATTTATACAGATGTAGACGGAGAGAGACAGACAGAGGCCGAGACGTCAGAGCCGTAATGCCAATTTACTATTTTGCAGCATTAAAAGAACACACAACAGTTTTCATCCCAGAAGACCATCCTTGGACAGAAGCATGAAGGAGGCAGAAAACAGGACGGAGAAAACAGCGAATGGCTGCCGCTCCTCACATGACTATCGGACACAGAGACGCAGCCACAGGGTGACCTGCAACCTGAGAGGCAGAGGAGGAGTCCTGGAAGTGGACAGACAGACGGAGAGGTGTGTCGCGGTGATACATATCAGCGTGTAAACACTTCACGTTCACTCCGGGGAGGAGGAGGTGATGAAGCTCAGTATTCTCAGCAGGTTCACACTTTACTGACGGGGGGGGGGCAAAGTGCTTATTATTCCTCATGTTCAGTTTATAATATTTCACAATGTAATTACTAAAGTCAGCGTGTTGGTTTTGAAAAGATTGTTTGAATGCATACACTCAAGTGTTGAAGTAACCGACGGCAACCTGATACGACGGAGGTCAATTGAATATTGGTACTGGTTTTTGACAAAGGTCTGGTAAAGCCTATACATGTCGTTTTGTGAGTCACTGGCAAACAAACTATTATGTCGTTGAGGTTGCAATTTCTTTGAGAGATTCTTAGAAACAACATCTCATATTCTCAGAATACTTCGCTGATGTGTTTCACTGGAAGTAGACGGGGGACAAATGAAAGGAAAACGTTTCATTGCACAAATGAGGTTCCATTTGTTCCCTTTATAGTTCAGGGGCAGATATCACAGTAAGGCTGATCTCTCTGCATGTTCACGTCTTTCATTATCACAGGCAGAATGTAAATACGTGTTGACAACATATGTTTGTCACTTGCTTCTAACCAGAAACTCAACATCACACGTGAGATTATAAACAGGAACAGGACCTGGCAGCCTGAGGAGCTATAGGTAAAAAGTGCAATAAATCCAAAGTGCAGCAACAATCGCCATGGCAACGGCCGCTTGCCATATTTCCCGGCACTCCACTTGACCAGTGATGATAATCCATGCACCTATAAAAAGACACTGTGCTGCTTTTTGCCTCTCACAGCCCCAGCTACACTGCGATGGCCTTCGGGCTTTCATTTGCACCTTTCATCCCTCTTCTCTCTCTCTTTTTCTGTCTCTCTCTTTCTGCCAGTGTGTGTGTGTGTGTGTGTGTGTGTATACATGCGTGGATCTGGTAGTCTATAGAGGCGTGCATGCATGTAAAGGAACCATTACCAGTAACAGATATTGGAGAAAATGCACGTGTGTATACAAGCATGGCTCGTGTGTGCATGTGTGGATCATTAACTCTCTCAGGTTGTCAATAAAAATGACAACGTTGAATTATTGCTACTTAAGTTCCATATGAGCCTGAGGCAGCCTAGGTAATGGAGTGTGTGTGTGTGAGTGTGTGTGTGTGTGTGTGTGTGTGTGTGTGCGTGTGTGTTCAAGGTCTTCTCTGTTATTACTGCAGTGGAGGACCAGGACAGAAGAAAGATAGTTGCCAAGTTCAAGGATGCATCACAACTCTGTCTCTAAATGTGTGTGTGTGTGTGTGTGTGTATGTATGTGCGCGTGCGTGCGTGTGTGTGTGTGTGTGTGTATGTGTGTATGTGTGTGTGTGTGTACGTGTGTGCGTGCGTGTGTGTGTGCGCGCGTGCGTGCGTGTGTGTGTCTCACCGTCCTATGAGGGGCCGTATAGGCCATAATTCATTCTGAGACTCACACATACGCACATTTGAACTCATACACACATATATTCTACTGTCATTCACATGCATTTTAACTCTTACACACACACATTTTACTCACACACATACATTCTTCTCACACATATATGCATTTTTTTCTCACACACACATGTATTTTAACTCTCACACACATACATTCTCCTCTCACACACATACATTCTCCTCTCACACACATACATTCTCCTCTCACACACATACATTCTCCTCTTACATACGCTCTTTTTGTTTTTTGCTTAGCATCTGTCACTTTCACTGGCACA
>JAVQJL010068096.1:0-20991 GCA_036024295.1 Nannoperca obscura
CAATTTCAAGTGCGCTCATCGCCATGGCACGCCAAAAAATAACACCAAATCTCTGCTGGGTTGGGTGACACCGGGCCCCCCCCCCCCCCCCCCCCGTCATTATATATGCAATGTCGAGCGTGAAAGAAGCCAAATGGTGACGCTTGATGTTTCTTGTAGCACCCAACTCGTAGTCTTTTCTTTATTTCTAGAACCAAGACTTGTGAGTTTACTCTTTACTCTTGTCTATAGATTTGCTGCGAAAAGTTTAGCATTTTTACATTTTAACACAATAAACTAATCATTTCAGCTCTGTTTATGTGCGTCATTGGTTCAATCTATTACAAAGCATCATATATTAGAAGCTCTTGGCCTGTTTTTAATGTAAAATATTAAAATCAAATAAACAAAAAGCCATGAAGAGTTTAGAGAAACAGCTGGATTCTTTAGTTAGTCCAAACTTATGAGCCGATTTTCTATGAAACTATGTTTGTTTGTTTGTTGTTTAACACTGGTAAATAGGGCTGCAGCTAACAATTATTTTCCATTAGTCTGTTAGTCATTTTTATGATCAATCAATCACTTAGAGTCTAAAATGTCAAAACAATGCAGATTCTGACCCCCCGCCTGAGAACCACCGTCTTAACGGCTCTATCAATTAGTTAGCGGCTAATCCTCAGCACTGTACGGCAACAAGAGGAACTGTATTAGTGCTAACTGGACCCGCTGTGTTTTACCTTCATCCAGCACTTCTCCATCAGCGCCGTGTTGGAGTCGTCCTTCACCTTCAGGTAGCACTCCACGGCCCGGGAGTGTTCGCCGGACTGCTCCCACTCCCTGGCCTGCTCCAGCAGCCCCTCCACCCCTCTGAAGCAAACACATTCAGTAGAGGGCCAAATCAGCACAACAGGAAATGGAAAACAAGGCGTTATGAAACACTCCTGGTATCTGGGACCAATTAGAAACCAAACTTATCTTGATTTTACTTTAAAGTAATTAAATTACATTTTACTGTGATTGAACCTGCATACAGAGAAACGGAGTCTTACACTGAGACTGAAAAGTGCCAGAAATGAAGAAAAACTGGAGAAAACTGATCCAAGAGGCAGGTTTTAATGTGTTGTTTACACTGTAATCAATTTGTGATCAGTAGCCGATTTTATCAGCAGGTATCAATGGACCCAACAGGGAACAGACTCATTCAGCTCCCACTGCAGCTGTAATACAAACACATGTTTCAAAAGTTCCAGTTGAGCTGCAATGAATGTGTCTCTCTGTCGGCTCGTTCTGGTTCCTGATCTCCGTCTTTTTCATCTCAGCAGAGGCTTCATCTCTCAGAAAACTACGATTCCATGTTGCAACAAGAATCAGGAGAGCCTCGCGAGCTGTAAACTCTGCAGGAATAATTCAGTGTTTTCTCACTTGAACCCACACGTCCTCATTCATCTCCGTTGGTAACTTTTGATGTTTTTCTCCCACAAGTCATTAAAGAGGGAGAAGCGATGGGAGGAGGAGAAGAGCGGCATGCTGCCGGTCTGCCGGCTAACGAGCTATTCCTCATCGCTAGTTTCAATTTGGGATCGCACATGAGCTGTGTTTTAATAAAGCATCAAACTGCCTCTCTGTGCAGAGATTAAACTGGTGGGTGGATGGGCAGAGCCTGGAAAAGCTTCATTGAGAGTTTCCTTGTGGCTTTGAAGAGGTTTCTTAATAACTTAACAACATAACAGGTCAATAAAACCTCTTAAAAACCTCTGATCTATAATTATGAGTCAAGGCTTTTGGGATCTGCTGCTGTTGCACTATTACAAGATAAAGCTTCAGTGACTGTTGTTGTCTTCGTTGAAGCAGGAAGGAACAAGTTGACGAGGTGTACAGAGACGTCACTACTGTTCAGTCCACACAGTGACGTCTGTGTCTGAGTGGCTGTGCTTTAAACTCACGGTGGATTTTTAACCTAATATTCAGTGGCAGCATTTAATTTCAAATGCACATAGAATTAATTATGAAATATATTTCTTGTACTGTCCTTTTCATCTCTGTAACTAAGTTTAATGATTGGCGTGCGTGCGTTCTTTCCTCACGGACCGGCTCCGTGCAAATAGAAGAAGAAACATAATGGCCGACGCTGCCGGTCCTCACCTGAGGCCCTTCTTGGTGGTCTCCTTCTCGAACTCCTCCTGGAGCACGGAGAGCTTGTTGGGGAGATACTCCTTACAGATCCGCAGGGCGTCGCTCCACATGTCTGCATCCTGATCAACACAAACAGGAAACAAATGTGGAAATAAATCAAAGAACCGACCATGAGGCAGATGGTCAAAGTGTAAAAATCTCTTTCAGTAAAATAAAGAAGTTGTGTTTGCTCAGCTCTGTTGATTCTCCTCTTGACTAAAGCCAGCTGGGCGCTCACAGTCACCTTGTAATATTTAACGGCGAGTTCGGGTCTCTGGGCCCGGAGCAGGAAGGCTTCAGCCTTCTGGAAGTCTTTCTGCTCAAAGCAGAACTTGGCTTGGCCGACCAGAACCTCAGACACACTCTCTGGATCGTGGCCCTCAGCCACCTGCTGCGCACTGGCCCAGTCCTTGTTGTGGACGTACCTGAAGTACACACACACACACACACACACACACACACACACACACACACACAAAACAATTTAAAAACACACTTTCTTTTAGAAATAGTTAAAATCGACATGGGACAAGGTGAACTGGATGAACAAGCTGCGTTTTGTAATAAACGGACAGCAGATGCTGCCTGGAAGGTAACAGTAAGTGTAACTCCTGACTAGCTAACACTGAGCTAACGTGGTAGCATGGCCTGCACGTCATCACCTCCGGTACTCACATGAACACGGCTTCTTTGGGTTTTCCTGCTTTGATGAACTCAACCTCGGCCTCAGGAAACTTGCCCTGGAAGATGAATGATTTACTGGATTAATGACGTACAGTCTGGACTGTTGGTGGCAGAAATTCAGTGTACAATCATTTATAATTATTAGCAAATGGTCAGACTTACAGCACTGATAACAGGAGACGTGTGCTGGACTGCTGACTAATACAATATACAACTAATATACTAATACAATATTATTCAAATAGAGAGTTACTTTGAGCTTGAGAAGCCAGAGGGATATATCTGTTCAGAACTGGACAACATGGATTATTAACGTCTCAACCTTTAGACCAGACTTTGTGTGAAGATGCACCAGAAACTCCTTCCAGTGCCTCGGTGTGTACGTACGTATCTTTTATTTATTTCCCTCTACTCTCGTGTTCGAAATGTCTCCGTGTTTGTGCAGTTTTTCTTCAAATAAAAAAACCAGAAAGCAAATGAAATCCTGTCACACGCTGACAGGATCCGACTGAAGGAAGTTCATCTTTTTATACCCGTGGTTTTGTTTTGACCCAGTTTGTAGAAGAACATTTCCTTGAGACTACTGGTTCGATAAACAAGTAACTGAGGTGAACATGTGCTTTGAATATGCCTTTTGAGATGATGTGGGTTGTGGAGGTGCCACATGATTTAATAATAACCAGAGGGAACAAACTTAGATGTAAGCTTATCATTTATTCACGTGTTAATCACATATTCACAATCATTTGTTTGTATACGTATTAATATTTAGTCATTATATGTGTGTGTACATTAATAAGATAATAGTTCCAGAATTGTGTGTGCCAAGCCACGTGACTCGACGTGAGGTCAAAAGGTCGGCTACACGGTACAGAGATGCTCTCCACATGTGCGTTAAGGGTGTTGGGCCTTAAGGCTGTCTCCAGAATACTATAAAAGCTGTGTTCTTGTACATAATCATAATCTTTGTACATCTACCTGTAAGTGTTGCACGTGTCTTTTGTTCAACTTTAAGAGCACAGGCAGTAAGTTCACTGTCACAGAGGTGAGCTGGAATAAACGCTGCGGTTTGGGTACTGAGGCACGGACAGCAGAGAGGTCACTGAACGCAGCACGTACCTCGTCTTCTAGGTTTATGGCATGTTTGAGGTGGATCTCAGGAAGCTTTTCCTTACATGACAGACGAGCCAAATCAAAGGCAAAGTCAAAGGAGCTGCGGAGTAAAGAGACAGCAAGAAATCAGGTTTTAACAATAACTGACTGTGGGAGCAACATTCATTTGGACGGACGGACTGAAAAAAGTACTTTAGAAGGAGCTTATTGAAGTGTTCTGGTCCAGATCTCAACTACAACGCCCTCATGATGCACTGTGTTTAGCTCAGGGACTCACTGAGAATCTGACTCAGAAACTTTAAACATGCAAATCATCTGTGGAGGCAGAAACACTGCGAGCTCCCTCGCCAGACAGCAGGACTACTAAAACCTCCAGATGAGTGGCACAATGTCTCCAACAATACACGTACGTGAAAATGCATCACGGTATATGGTGGGTGTATATATATATATATATATGTGTGTGTGTGTGTGTGTGTGTGTGTGTGTGTGTGGTGCAGCTCACAAGTTATTTGAAGCAGATTCAATGGCGTATTCCAGGAGGCCAAACTTGTTGAGCAGCTTAACAGCCGCCTCTCCTCCCAGGCTCCTCGCCCACAGGTAGGCCACTTGCTTCTGGGCGCCAGCACCTCCGTGACTTTTAGCCACCTGAACCACACACACACACACACACACACACACACACATCACTACAGGAGTCCTGCAGCAGTGTTACCACAGATAATCCCAGAGAAAAACATTTGATACAAGCTATAAAGTTGCACTGCGTTCTCGGGAGAAAATAGACTAAAAGTAAAAGTCCTCATTCATATAAACATTTAATAAATGGCTTATAACAGACGATGATGTCTTGGTACGCAGGGACATTTTAAGTGTTTATCAAAGTACAGAATCTCTCAGCAATTATAACTTTTCCTATGAGGACATATTTTATATTATTACAACTGCGTTTTACTATATTCAGCATTAATTATCTCCTCATACACCAGCCTGAACTTACATTAATAAACACTTGTATATACTTCTTATAGTGGGTTATAAGCCACTTGTTAAATGTTTCTATACTTAATAAGTTTAGTGCTAAACTCGAGTGCTAACCAGAAAACACACACAGATTCAACTGTCAAATATTTACAAGACAAGTTAAATACAATTAAGACTCATAATTTCATTTAGTTTAATTTTAAATTGTATAGTATAGCAATATGAAAATGTCATATGTTTAACGTGTCTTGCATTAAAGCCACTACGTGTTTTAGTTTGTTTGGAGACATATGGAGACTGAGATAGACAAACTTTCAACCCAGATTTAACATATTTTAAGTCAGTAATGTGTAACTGTATGTCCAACCTCACTGAAATGTATACATTTATTTGTATTTATCTGAAATATGTCGCTGTATAAGTGGTGTGATGCCGACTGTAAGCGATGCACTATGGCTAGTTAACATCTGTTGTGTGGGACGAGGTTTTAGGCTTCAAAATGTACAGTTACAGTTCAGACAGTTGGAGTTCAGAAGTCTGCAGATCTAAAAATGTGACTAACAGCTCGCGAGCTAACAAAACAAATGTGACCGTATCTACCCTGTATGCCTCCTCCCACATATCATTGACTCTGTACATGTGGACGGCAGCTTTCCATTCTCCAGCCTCCATGAAGTGGTACTCTGCCTCCGAGAACCTGGATTCAGCCTCCAACTCCTACAAGAAACATTTATATAATGCACATCAACAAAACGTACATATCAGGTAAAGCAAGGCCTCACAACATGGTCTGTATAGAACAGAGATTCAGGTACATGAATGTAAGCACTGTTAGAATATGATCAGCAGGGTTCGATTCATGTCCCTTCAGCAATCCTTTTTCTCAGATGCTGACTCAGCCGAAAGGAAACCTGCTGACAAACAAGTAAATCCACTTAATGACGAAACTATTGGATTTCTTTGAAATCTTTGACGCTGCAGATATCTGCAACACGGAGACGTAAAGTCTCAGAGGGACGGTGTCTGGACACAACTAACAGCTGGTCGGATTAGACATGCGTGCGTTTGTCTGTGGTTACGTAAGAAATAGAGTCTCAGATGCAGCCCTCATAAGAAAATCACAATTAAGTTGTGACTGAGCAGTGGAGCTTTATCTGATCCAGGACGGGAAACTTCATCCACTGCTGTCTGAATTCTGCTGATCAAGACGCTGAGTCGTGCATTAATGACACCAAGCAACTCTGCCACGTTTCCATCTCGCCTTACCTGAGAGTTTGAGGATGCGAATGTTTGTAGACAATCTTGATTTTTGATTTTTTATGCAAATGACTTCGGTAATGAGCCTTTCATTTCTAAACAGAGCTACTGCATTTGGGTTTTCCTCTTCTTCTCAGCCCCGCTCCTTACCCTCTGAATCACTTCTATTGTGGCCATTGACAACCAGTCGACCAATCAGAGCTTTGTGGGCGGGATTAAGCGCTACAGTATTTAGCCACCTGGCTACATATATGAAAAGAACTGACAGAAAAGCAGCACAGGTGACAAATAATAATCTATAAATCTATAAACTATATAAATAATAATAGAGTATTGAACCGGGATTGGCTTCCAAACAATGTGTGATTTCACAAATCATGCTTGTAGCCCCGCCCCCTTAAAAATCAGATTTTCAATGAGCTCATAGACACGTTCCACTTCCAGCAAACGAGCATAAAAAGATGTGTGTGCTCAAGCTGCAGGAACAAAAAGACTTAAAAACAAACAACAAATTGCTCGCAGCAGGCAAAATAATCCCACCTCCTGACTAGGAATCAGCTGACATGACCACAGCCTCATTATCAGGTTAACTCATTATTTAATTTCTTGGTGTTGAAACTCCATTATTGTGTGTGCCGCACCTTGGCCAGGTGCAGGTGGGTCTCTGTCAGCAGGTCGGGGTGATGTCTGGCCACCAGGCGAACAACATCATCAAACATCCGGTTCTTCTTGTACATGGTTATGGCGAGGTCGGGCTGCTTCACTGTGGCAAACAGCCTGCACACACACACACAAAGACACAGACACACACACACACACACACAACCATTAGTAATTGAAATGTTTGTCAAAAAAGTCAGAGAGAACTTTTAAAAAGAATCACTTATAATGGAAAGAAATGAAAAGACAGGGTCTGAAATTACCACCTGTCAACGCTCAAACAGCACTTTGATTATTTTTCTCGCTGTGTTGGAGGTGAGAGACGTCTTCGAACACAGCCATGTTCCTTTGCTGCTCTTTCCACGCTTTCAGCAGGTGCGACCAGTGACTGCAAATCAAGCGTTCTCCATTTACCTCTCAGCCTCCTTGAATTTCCCATCTCTCTCCAGCTCCTGCGCTCGGCTGATGTACAGAGCCGTAACTTCCTCCTCCGTCATACACTTCACCGCCAGCTGCCAACAGAACACACACAACAAGGACCACGGCTCCACTAAATTACTCGGTTTCACAGCTCCACCAAAATCAAGAATCAAGTTAGTGTGAGAATCACAGTGTGATATATTTGTGTTGAAGTGTGGGTTAATGTTGTTCCACTTGGACAAGATTAGAAAAAAGGAATAATTTGGCACAGAAACGTCTTTATTTGACATTCGTGTCCGCACTGACCTTGTGAGCCTCCTCCCAGCGTCCAGCTGTCGTGTACATGTCTATAGCATCTTTGATGTGACCTCCTTTCACAAACAGTTGCTCTGCCACCTACAGGCCATTAACACACACAATACATACACTCAGAAAACAGAAAATACCTGCTGAATATCTTACATTAAAACCCTGTTAACTTCCTGACATCTCCACAGCACAGTCATATATTCAAATGTCATTCCTGTAGAGTAAACCGAATATAAAAAAACACTTACAGAACAAAATGAGGAACAGCTGTCTGTGCTAACAACATAAAGAGAAGTGTGATTAGTTGTTAATGGCAGAATTGAAGAATCCACTGCTTCAGCGTGAATAGATTTCTGCTAACCAAATGCAAAAGATATATTCGAACACTGGCATCAGTTAAACAAATGTACGTGCCGGTTGTTCGCCCGCTCTGATTAAAGGAAACGGTTAGTCATTGTTTCTTTCCTGATCATTTTTTGTATTGAAATCACAGGTGTGAGCTTCCGTCTTTGTTTGAGTTTGCACTGAATTATACTTTCCTGCAACTTCCCCAAGTTGGAAAGCAAAGAGCTTGTTATCTTAATTACACTCTGTGAATATGCCCACAGAGCAAACAGACTGAAACGGCCTGCTATTTTGAGAGGCTGGCGCTCTGCGGAGGCTGTTTGGCTCAGCTGAGCTCATCAGCACACTGCGCTTCACCATCACTGTCTCTTCCTGTTCTCTTCTCTTTCGTGTTCATACCAGATTTCTCTTTCTCTTCTCCGTTCCAACAATCCTGTATTTCTGGTATTTAGACAACTATTGTTGCAACCATCCAACTCATCGTTATTGCCAAAGCCCCCTCGAGCAAACGCAGCCCACTCTGCTCCGTGGAGACTGAACTAAAGTTTGTGCATGTGTACAAGGTTGTGGGTGTACACGTGTGTGTTATGGGTGACTGAATATGCCCCTGGGAGATGTGCAGAAATTAATTGCCGGTGGCAAAATGTCACTGCTTATTTGGTGCCTCTGGCTGCCTCCACCTTGCTGTCCGGTGTGGTATTCAGGGAGCAAAACCAACCTCAGGTGCTCCGAGTCAAATGTACCAGCACATGCTGCATTCTTATAAAGGAAGTGTTAGAACACAAATCATAGTGAATAACAGAGGATCAATTAAGAAAAGTCCTAATTAGGTTACTGCTACTTACATACTTGCAATCTATATTATTCTACATATTTGAAAAAGGTGATATTTACTTGCAGACACAGAGAGCAACATTAGCATTCATTTAGTGTTTCTGGCTTTGAGTCCCCTTAAAGCTCTATTTTTGGTCGCCACCCACACCCGAGAAACATATCGGGCTCTTCATGGTCTAAACGCTCCACTATGTTCAGAGCAGGGTGTCTGTGTGCTGTGTTTGGTGCTGAGCAGGTGGCGTACGGGCGGTTTTCAGAGCCTTTCCACTGCTGCCTGCTGCTGCTGAGACCATAAACCTCCAGCACTGAGCTGAAAGATGCTAAATCTCTCCGTAGAGCTGATTGGAACTGCAGAGTCGGGGGATAAAGACAATGAGTCTCTGTGGGTTCCTCACTACGAGCAACGCCTTCCACATTACATGTAGTGCAGCTGACTAATGTTTCTGTTGACACGCTGATTGTACATCATGACGAGCAACAAACAACTCCACACCCTCAAATAAGAAGTGCACAGTGACCCAAGGTTACATCAGCTGATCTGTGAGACCACCACAGGTGTAACACCAGGAACGTCTTCTTCTCTCCCACTGAGATCTGTTTGGATGTTGTTTCAGCTTCGGTGCATGGAGACGCCTGCCTGCTAGGTGAGCATTAACATACGTTTCTGGAAACATCAGTTTGTCACTGTTGTAGAGACAGAGCCCATTTAAGTCCCACCCTGGAGGGGGAAACGAGTCATTGCTCTCCATTGACTTTGTATTGTGTGAAGGAGCCTCCTTGTCACTTTGGTCTGCTAGCAAACAACAGAAAAGAGCCGAAAAGCCGCTGTGTGGCGAGACGCAGCGCCAACAGGGTTGAGAGCTCAGAACTAAAAAAAACTGAGCTTTTAAGATAAAAGAGGATCCAGACGTGAGGCAGATGGAAGAATAGGAAAACTGTGGGATCCTGACACTCAGTGTGACCCAGAGAGGTCATAGGTCAACTGTCTAACCCCTCCATGCCCTTAACGTTTCTTCTTCTTCTCCCATATTTAAATCCCTCCATCCCTCGTCCCTCCTCTCTCACCTCATAGTCCTGCATGGAGGCGTAGTACTGAGCTATCTTCATGTAGTACTTCCCTGCTGATGAGTCCTCCTGTAACTCCAGGATGTGGACGGCTTTCTTCCACTGACGAGCAGCGATGGCCGCCTCGATGGCTTTCAGCGAGCAGCTAAGAGGGGGCCGAAGAAAGACAACAACAGGCCGATGTGAGTACGTGTGTATGTGAGAGTTCTGTGTGTATCCACGACTGTTTAATGAAATAAGCATCAAGTCTGAAATGTAGATTGTGTTGCTCCACCAACACTTGGTTTGACAGATTTAGAGAAAGTGGTCTTTGGTTGGGATGTAGATTAAAGGAGTATTTTTAAAACCTTTGTTTCTGTGGAGAGATTTAGCTTCCCACAGTCAAAATGCAGTTTCAACCTGGAAGGATACAAATCTGGGCGCTGATTACCTGTCTGTATTTGGTATTTTTAGGAAACATAATCATGTTTAAAGACATCTCTTCTCATGCCTCTATTGTGGTCCTGGTGGAGATTTAAAAATCAATTGGCCGTCTCTGTTGGATTGTTTTTTATGTGTCATCTTTCCTCCTCTCCATCTGCCCAGATCTTTGTCTCTTTTCTCCTCTTCTCTACATACCCTGCTTCAATGAAGTGGTTGATGGCGGCGTCCATCTGTTTCTGCTGGACGAGGTAGTCTCCCCAGGCCTCCTCCAGTTTCACCACCTCGACAGGGAAGGCAAGGCGCGCCAGCTCCACCGCTACAGGAAGCAGGAAGGAGAAACTTTATACAAGCTACTGTACATCTATAGTATTAACTCAACAACATACATCCACCTGTTGTCCAACATCTTGTCACATGACCAAGATTACCTTTTGTACCTTTTGTACTCAAATGTAAAACTAGACCAAGAGTCTACACACATGCTAGCTGCACTGTGAGGCTTTGCTATGAGATAAACGCTAACATTAGCCTGCTAACATGCTCACAATGACAATTCTAACATGCTGATGTTAAGCAGGTACAATGTTAACCATTCGTTTCATCTTATTTCAGCATGTTAGCGTGCTAACATTTGCTAGTTAGCAACAGCACAAAGTACAGCTAACGGGAAAGGCGTTGGTTTTTCAGGTATTTGGTCATAAATCAAAGCGTTTCAAAGCAGATTTTCCTTTTGACGTGATGGTGGTGATACATTAAAATGTGATTACAATTAATCCGAGGGGGGTGGGGCTTGTTGAGACATTTCACTCAAAAGCACAAATGTGAACCTCATGGTGGCGCCAGAAGAAACATCAGGGGAACACCAGAGTCATTAGGGTTCCAACTCTCACAGCCACAGGTGTATTTACCACATTTTCTACCAGTACGTTCAATCATTTTCACATATTTCCGTACGGACCAAAGTGGTGGGCTGGTGATGGACCAGCACTGACGTCCCTGGAACAACGAGGTTAACATAATTAAAAATGATTCACCTTTCCTGAAGGCACCTCCTTTGCAGTAGCACTCCAAAGCTCTCTGGTTGTTTCTGATCTTCTCAAACAGATCTCCTGCCTGGTCAGAGGACACGGAGAATATATTATAATACATTCAGACACATCTGAGTCAGGGTTGTTAGGAATGTAAACTAGTATGTGGAAACAGGGTTCAAATACTTCTGTGAGATCAAACTGGCAACAGCAAGTTAAAATCACACATTCCCGGCATCCATATTAACCCTCCAACACCTAAAATGATGAAACCCTACAGCGTCAGGATACAGCAACACATTTTGTTCTGAGGTTTAGGTTTCTCTTTCCAACCTGTTACAGAAACACAGATGGCTGGAAGAGAAGAATTGAGTTCTCAGACAAACAACTACAGAAAGAGACGCGGAGAAATAACAGACAGATGGAGGGAGACAGAGTGTAAAACATGAATAAACCAAAACATTTAAAAAATGTAAAGTTCCTCTGTTGATACCTCTCATCTACTGGCATCTGTTAGGAGAAGAGGGGGAGATGAGGCGAAAAGGGAAGGACTGAAATAAAGACGAGCGGAGGAACAGAGGAGGACAGGGGACATGATTTATCTGTGATCAATTTCACAATAAACAAAGACCCAAAGAATGTCCCATAAAGACCTTGCAGATACAGAAAGACTCCACTCACTCGCTCGTAAAACTCTCCCTTGATGAGACTGGCGGCCACGCGGCTGACAGTGTCGCTGTTGCTGGCGATCTCCGGCCGGCTGATGGCGAGTCGGGCGGCTTTAGCCGGCAGTCCGGCCTTCAGGTAGAGGTTGACGGCACCCTGGAAGTCTCCCTCGCTCTCCTTCACCTCGCCGGCCTTCTCGTCCTGACCCGTCTCCGTTAACCACTGGTAGTAGTTCCCCCGCAGGCTGTCCAGCTCCGGGTGGCCCTGAGGTCGTTTTGGGTCGAGAGAGGGGTTGTTTCTAAGTTACACGTAGGTTCAAACGTGGTGCTGAAACAATTAGTGCACTGAGAGGAAAGTTACTAACAAGTATTAATATTTATGGCATTTATCCAGCAAAAATATTCACTTAGATTTAGCTGCTTTCCACTATTTTTGGACTGTTAATTAGAAAAACAATCAATTTGAAGATGTTAGCTAGGGCTCTGAGGACCTATAAGACGCTATTTTCTGATAAAGTCAACAGATGAATTGTTAGTTGCAGTCATAATCAGATCAATCGCAGTTAAAGGTGGAGTTTTAGACTTCTAGTAGCACTATGGAGCTGCTTTTTCTTTGGTTTTTCGAGTGGGTCCTGCCAGCAGTGTCAAATTTTTCATGATCAATATAAAACGTGTAGCAATGTGCCGGCAAAGGCAGGGAAGAGGAAGACTGCAAGCTCGAAAACATACTGCAGCATTCAAAGCGGACGCTAGCTAACAGACAAAACTGCACAAAACACAAACAACGATGCAATAAAACGAACATAAAACAAGAACAAAGTCATTCATGGCTGATCCCCTTTTTAAAAGGAGTTTAAAATGATCCATTGTGAGTTCTGTGGTGGGCAAAGAGAAAGACGTCCGTCCAAAGGAGGACAGACAAAAGGGCACCTCACAGTTCCCACATTCGAGTCAGTAATGTGCCTGGCTAATAATGCAGAATGTGTTGGTTGTGTAATCAGACCCATTCTTCATCATCGTGTTGACGTCCTGTTGGAGCACAAGAGTGCAGAACCTCCTTGTGGAGGTATACAAGACTTACATAACGGAGACAAGACCCAAAGAAACACACTGGCTAAATGACTGCACCACAGAAAAGGTTAGAGTATGCAAAAAGACAGAAGACAGCAGGGACTAAAGGTCCCTCAGGTTAAATGCAAAGCTGTTAAGTGTAAATTGAGTCTGTTCATTATTACCTTGGCTTCAGCCACAGCGATGCAGTCGTCCCACATGTGCAGCTCCTGGTACATCTCTATGGCTTCATCGATGGCATTCTGCAGGAACAACAAGATTTTATAACACTTTTATATATAATCATCATTCTGCGAGTAATACAGCGTGTAATGTACGTATGGTGCGTATTCTACAGGTGTTTCGTGCTCCCGATCTGGTGAATTCAAGGCTGTGGTCTCAATTCACAGGTCAACTTTCCGACCAATCACAATCACATATTTTAATTAAAAAAAAACAAAAAACAGTTGAACTTGGTGTGTTTTTTGCATATTAAAGTATGATGAAAGGCTTGTTTTTAATGTTTTGTAAAGCTTTGTGTGCACAAGGTTTGGTTGTATGAGGCAAACCGGTGTGTGTGTGTGTGTGTGTGTGTTTGTGTGTGTGTGTATCACCGACCTGCTCCACGTAGTGCATCTCAGCCAGTTTAAAGTTCTTGTCCAGCATGGCCACGTGGGCTTGGACTTGGAAAAACGCTGTTCCATCTCCTCCCTGTTCAGGAGAAAGTGTTCGTTTTAATGAATCTTAAAGAACTGCAGTGGTAAAACTCTTGATAATCCAGAAATGTATACAAATTGACTAATCCTCTGGACACTGGGGAGCAATGGCTGATATTTAACGAAAAGGAATTTCATTTATATAAATTCCAGTGGAGAGTTCTGTGCTCTAAATGCTCCGATTCCACTGCGAGAAACATAAAACCTATTCAGGGTTTGCTGTGTCAGCATGTCCACATTCACAGCTACTGAATATCAGCATAGAAACATATTATTCCATATTTTTTTACTCTTAAAACTTCAGTGTGGAGGTGTACTGTTGCGACGCACATCTGCGCTGATATGAAACACACCATTTCTTGCGAGACTTTGTCTGCAATCTGGTTTGTTTGGTGGAGGAAGCGAACAGTCGAGACGTCCCCCAACGCAGCAAAACACCTGGAAAAGAACAGGGGAGGAAAAACAAAGAGACGGGAAGCAGGAGAGAGACGAGGGGGGAGAAACGGAGAAGAAATGCAGAGGGGAACATTCAGCGGAGTGAAGGTAGAAGTTAAAACTGGCCGATCAAAGCTCTGAAAGCTCTTAATGAACTGAGATAAATTAGAGCTTTTGTCTAATTAGCCTTTAAATCCGCTGCAGTCGTCTGAGGGGAAGAGGAATAAAAAGGCACATCTTAGCATTCGGCCACTTTATTACCAACTCTCTCTGAACAGTTGCATCAGATTAATGAACGAGTCATGAAAGAAAAAAACACACTCCTTCTGTCTGACTCTTGCTCGCCTCCCTCCCTCATTAACATTACCCACTCCAGACAAAACCGTTTCTTTCCCCCGATTTCATGATTTATGCAAATCAAGGCGATGCCTAACGAACAGCACATGCATTATTAATGACAGAGACTTTAGATGTGCAACGTTTCTCACAACAGAGCGAAATAAGGACGAGAGAGAGAGAGAGAGAGAGAGAGAGAGAAAATGCTTGAGATAGAAAAGAAAAAAACTGTCTTTGATGATTAATGAAGTTAGAGAGGGAGGTCAGGCAGGGACACAGTCATCCTCTGTCTGTGTGTGTGTGTGTGTGTGTGTGTGTGTGTGTGTGTCGTCCCGCCTCTTCAGTCCCAAAGATAAGTCTCTGTTAAAATGAAGACTGATACAGAATGTAATTAGTTCAGAGACACGGACATTAGCTTGCAAGGTTGTGTGTGTGTGTGTGTGTGTGTGTGTGTGTGTGTGTGTGTGTGTGTGCGGCTTGCTGACGTTTCTGCGAGGTGCAGCTGGTGAGCCTCTAGAGCCAGCTTGCTGAGCGTCTTCCACATGGCTTCAGTCTCTGGTGACATCTCCAGAGTCTCAAGGAACGCTGTGGCTCTGTCAACACACACACACACACACACACAGGCTGAGTCATGACAGGCCATGAAGCGATATACGACAGAACAGACCTGCAGTGTTGCAGTGTGACATGCAGCGAGAGTTGTGCAGCAAACTAAAAATACAGCGCGGCAGCAGACCCATGTGAATACTGGAGGTCACAGTGAAGTGTGAAGCAACAAGGAATCTATAAGACTCGTTCCAATTCAATGTAAGACTTTCTAATATCCTCTAAGGCCTCTCTGTTTAGGAATCTGGAGTTCAGCAGGGCTCCAATGGAGAGTTCAGCTGCTGCTCCTCCACACGGAGAGAGGTCAGCTACAGCGAGGCGTCATGCTGAAGGTGCTGGAATCACGACACACTGAGGAGAGGATATCTCCCAGCTGGCCTGGGAGCTCTGAGGAGACCCTCGAGAAGAGCTGGAGGAAGCTGCTGCATAAAAGGACATCTGGCCTGTTGTGCTCGCCCTGCTGTCACTGGGACTCAGACCCAGAAGAGCAGCGAGCAGCTCTGAGGCCGGACAGATGTTCATCTTGACAGTAATGACCGTGATGGGCTGATTTCTGAGTCCAAACCTACCTGTCATAATCCCCGTCATCAACAGCAGTCCCGAACTCAATGAGGCCCTCGTCCAGAGTGTACGTCACAGTGTTGACACCCTCCGTCACGATCACGTCGGTCTTCCCATCGGCCCTTTCCAGGTCCACAATGTCTCCCTAACAACGAGAAGGAGACACAAAACCTGAACACGAGAGAGACGCCGTGGTGGTGCAGTGGAAACATGTTACTACATTACAGTTCAGAGGGAAATACTGTACTGTTTATTCTATTTTATTTATTACTTTACAGAGAATTATGATCAGCTTAGAAAATATGATCCACCTTGACCAACGTTGACTTAAACATGAATGCAATAATATTCAAATTAAATAACATATAGTAATATAAATTACATGAGCCCTTTCTGCATTGATACTTTTACTTTTAAAACTTTAAGTGCAGTTTTCTAATGTTAATCACACACTTTATTTTTACAGTGAAAACTGACAGTAAGACCAAACACTAAGAAGCAATGATGGGCCACACACCACGTGGACGGCGGTGATCGTTTACCCGTTAGCTTGCTGTTATTTGTCTGATGCACTTTGCAAAAACCTAAAAAATGTGTCCAGCTGCACAAACACAAGAGCTCGCTCTGCCTGGTTTTTTATTATTAATGAGAACATCAGTGAGCGTAGCACAAGTCCAGGGCAGCTAACTGTTTCAGGACAGCAGCATCAGAAACACAGAGCTGCAGGAAAGGAAACTATCCACTGCAAACGTACTAGCAGAGCCACCGTGAATGGGCCAGAGGTTTCTTTTTATTCTTTTTCTGCAATTTAGCTTTAATTTGAAGGGGAACTCCGTGGATTCTGCACATACAGGTCAGTTTACACGTCACAAGGAGAAACGAACCAGCCTGTGAAAAACAACTGTATAATCTTCTTCTGTGCTTCTGACGGCGCCTGACAAAACACCCCTGATGACGTCACCGTGATGTCATCGGGGTTGTTTTCAACGTGGGCGTGGAGACTACAGAGTTTCTACAGAACCGGCGCTTCACAAGAGGCAAGAGGCCAACAGGAGGCCTGTTTAACTGTGAAACACTTCCACTCGTGTGATCATGTGACCTGTACTCTCCTTTACTCACACGTGCAAACAGAACACAGCCTCACCTTGACTGGGAACATGGTGATGCTCTCCGGGCTGTCGATGCTGTACCAGATGCAGAGGTTTCCCCTGTTTTGGGCGACCACCACATCACTGCCGGGCACCCACTGAACATAGGAGCAGAAACTCAGCACCGTGGCCTTCACGCCGCTCTCTATGTCGTACAGGTGGAGCTGAGGAGAAGGAGAGCGAGAAACAGGAAGTCTTATTTTCATCACCAGCGATGGTCTGAGCTCCAGAGGAATGTGTTTGATGAGAAAACTGATACCACTCTCATACAGTAGTAGAGACTGTTAGCTTAGCCTACCGTAGCACAAAGACTGGAAACACCTAGACTTTATTTGAAGCTAAGCTAACCGGCTGCTGCCTCCAGCTCCATGTTAGGTTAACAGAAATTATCCTCTCATCGACCTCTCGCAGAACGATTCACTGAAAGATAACGAGGCTGCTGTAGTAAGAGCCAGTATTATTTATAAGTCTTTTTATATGTATATGTTGTATTAGCTAACGTGTGAGTCTGGATGACATGCAGCCTTCACACCTAAAGGCTATTATTTACTTTTAGCTTCGTTAAAGAGGAATGTTGCAGATTTGGTTGAGTGGTAAACATGGTGATCCTCCTTACTTTGTTTTATTCTCTGTCTTGGAAAGTTAAAGTTTGAGGTAGTTGAACTGGTTTGGCTTGAACAAAGTTAACTTCCACCAGCTGCAAACGAATCCTCACCCTGCACTCTGCTCCACTCTGCTCTTGATGACTTGAGATTATGTATATTCTATAAGCTACAGTGGCTCCCCAAGCACTTAATATGTATGTGCGTGTATGAGAGACCGCCCGCTGTTATAATCAGCTAGGTTAATATCGCCCCCACCCACCACCATTTTTAATAATGCTCCGTCTATAGTTTCACCCTGGAGCTCAGCTGGCTGAGATTTAATGCAGTGAGGAAGAGCAGACTGTTGATAAGTTCACTTGAAAGCAAGTTTCAATTAAAGAAACATTCGTTACACAAGTTGCCTTTTTATGATGTGTCACTGGTGGGAAGTGAATACGTGCTTTGAAAATGTGAAACAGTATAAATCCTTTACAGTCTGTAAATATTCAATGATCTTTATTTATGTATATAAAAAAACACCATATGGATCAAAATGAAAACATAGTTATGGTTTTCTGCTGTACTCGTTTGACATAATTGGACTAAAAACTAGAAAACTTTACAGCGTGTAAAAGCAGGGAAAGTGATTAAAGAGATTTTTCTGCTTCTAATTACACAGACTTCTTATTCATACATACATATTTTACAATCTGTCCTACTGAAGATCATTTGGTACCTACTAACAAAATGATACAGTTCTACCCCCCCACAAAAAGACTTAAACGCCATTATGTGCCATACAAGCGCAGCAGAAAGTTTGAAGCCACTGAGGGATTCCCAATTACCAGAGTTCTCCGAGCCTTTGCCCCGGGGCTCGAACATCCAACTGTTTCCTTCCCCCGGGGCAACAACTGACCGCAGCTCTCTGCCACGCGCCAGAGTCTCAAAAACTGACACCTTTCTGATATGTTGTTTGTTCACTTCTCCACTTACATCAATGGAAGAGGAAGAACAAAGTCAAACTTTAGGATCAGCCAAAGTCACAATGCTGTGCTTTTCCTTTCTTACTGTCTGATGAACGTTCTCAGTAAAACACCTGAACAAAGAGTTTGTAGCTACGACACAACGAGCTGCTTCACACGTGTTCATTAGTAGAAACTGTTTGTTTCCATGTCTGAATTTGAACACATTACAGCAGGGTGTTATTGCTGATTGCTTTATTTTTTATAAATGATCTATTTATTAAACGATTGTGTTTGCCGACCATGTCACGCGTTTCTCCCGGTTAACCTCTCCGTGCCCGTGAAGCGGCGGCTGCTGCACGCCCAGATGTGCACAGACGTGCGAGGGCCTGTTCATCGCTGCTTGTTATATATATTATTCTTTAAATGAAGTTATTTCACTGAAAACAACGCGCTGTATGGAAAAAAGGATTAAACAGGATAAAAAAGGAGACAATACAAACATTGATGATGAATAAATGAAATGTATTCTGGGGTAATGTCTTCCTCTTCAGGCCAATATATTACATATTTCTTTCTTTAATGGGGTCACGAGTCAAAAAACGTTGTGATCCCAAAACTTCAACCAAAATTCTTTGCACTTGTTTTTGTGTCTCGCTTGTTTGAACTGCTCAAATATTAAATGTGGCATCGTCGGCCTCACACAGCTGAAATATCTCCCCCACCGTGAACACGTACATTGGTCGACCTCGTGGTGACCCCCGTGGCAAAGAGCATGCACGTTTAATCCGAGTTACTATCATACAACCATACAACCTCATACTTGCCCTCCCACAGTCGCTCATTAAGCTGATATTTCATCCTCACCCGCAGCTTCTTGTCCCTGAACAGCAGTTTGCGTCCGGTTTCATTGAGCTCCAGCCAGTCGATCTTGGAGTCGTGGCTGATGGTTCCCAGATTGTAGCCCCCGGCTAAGTCCACTGAGGGGAGCAAAAAAAAAAAAAACACAGCTTAAGAGAGGGGTGGTCAGAGTGCCAGTGTGACAATGTGTCGGGCGGAAACTGGCCTTTTATTCAAACATTAGTCATTTTTTAATTATCAATGATGTCATCAGGCAGCGCGAGCAGCTTCTCGACTCTAAAGACGCACCTGCTCCGGGATCAAGTTGATATTATCAGTCTGCAGATATATCGGGCCTACGTCAGCTGTTTCATTTAATTAGCAGTTGCATTTTCACTCAGTGGAAATGATACAGTTCAGTTACTGTGCTTGTAGAAGTTCAGGAGTTTCATATTATGGTGAGTAATCGTGTGTGAAAACTAGAACACAACATACACTAAATAGAAATCTAATAACGGCAGCATGCTACAGTGATCAGAAGCTGCAGACTGAAGCTGTTTACACATTTAAAAAGCATTTCACCATCCCACAGCGCAAAAGGAGAACATGGTAAATCTGCAGCGCTGATGACTCACTGCTGCTGGTTCTGGTACCGAGAAGTCTGAACATTCAGTCACCAAGCGGCTCTGACCTTCACTCACCCACCGCAGACTCCAAACCACAGTTGGCACTTAAGCATAAGGCTGGCCACAGTCCACGTTTTCTTATTGTTGACGAATCCCGAAAGACCAAAGTCAACAATCAAGTGTTTCTACTAACACGTATCCGAAGCCTGATATTCTTCTGTGCCAAAGAGCTTCATCCAGAAACTGTTAAAAACACCCGCACGAGCCAACGCTGCTGCAGTGCTGACGTGTTTCTGTATTACCATGAACACACACACACACACACACCGTCCTGCTTCCCCAAATACTCAACAAATGTGGATTAATCCGCTGCTTCAAATAGTCCCCAACAAAAGCACTAATGGCTCCTGTTTGATAAAAACGACAGTGGCCAGCTGTTTAAGGAAATGACTATGAAACAATATATTTGTGATCAGCTTTAGAGATTGTGTAAAGATTCTGTCTTCAGTAGGAACCAATGGGCTTGGGGAGGAAGTCAGAAAGTATGGAGGGGTGAACGAACACATTGTTGGTTTGGGTCTCTTCATGGGAGAAAGATATGAAACAACAGCTTCATTATCCTTTAATGTAAAGCATGTTTGAATGAAAGCAGTAAAACCACCAGTAACTCGCAGATGTCTGCTGTGTTGGTTTAAAACTGTTGTTTTTAGAGAAAAGATATACGAATTATTGGTGAAAGATAGTAGAAATCTGCAGATTCCGTGCAGGCTGTCAGACCTTTATCCTGACCGTGTTCTACCTAATAAACAACACTGAAACTGTGAAAAAGTGGTTCTGTACACATTCAGAAGTGGAAGAACATGCAATTGTTGCCTATACATCAATAAAATGAATAAATAAATAATAGTATGTTGGGTTTTTCATGGAAACGTTGACTCCAGTCTGTGGTCACTGCTGTACTGTATTGAAATAACACGAATGACCAGTACTCTTCACTTACCAACAGCAATGGTCTTTATATCGATCAGATATGCCAGCTTCTTGTTGTCGTCAACTCCTCTCTGCTTCCTCTCGTTTAGTCGGACACTAACACACACACACACACACACACACACACACACACACACACACACACACACACACACACACACACACACACACACACACACACACACACACACACACACAC